>DF243807.1:0-35552 GCA_000507305.1 Breviolum minutum Mf 1.05b.01 | reverse complement strand
TTGCGTGGCAGGCGCAGTATTTGGTCAGGTTGGAGGGTAACACTTGTTGCTCTGCACAGGGTAAATAACGTTTCATATGTGTCGAGGATCAAGCATGCGAGTCATCTTGAGTGGCAGGCGCAGTATTTGGTGAGTTTGGAGTCTGACGTCTGTGGCTGCGCGCACTGTAAATGAAGTTTCATATGTGAAGAGGATCAAACATGCGAGTCATTCTGTGTGGCAGACGCAGTACTTGGTGAAGTTCAAGTGCCACATTTTGTGGCAGGCGCAGTACTTGGTGAAGTTCAAGTGTCACTTTTGGTGGCAGGCGCAGTACTTGGTGAAGTTCCAGTCTTTTTCTATTCAAAATTAAATTGAAAACGTGTTCGAAAATTGATTTTCCAGCTTTTGGCACGATCTTGGTTTTGGTGGCAACTGTTTTCTATTCAAAATAAATTTAAAAGCATTCAAAAATTGATTTTTCCAGCTTTTGGCACGATCTTGGTTTTGGTGGCAGCTTGTTTCTATTCAAAAGGCAGCTTGAAAAGTATTCAAGAATTGATTTTTTTAAAGATTTTGGCACGATCTTGGTTTTGGCGGCAGCTATTTTGTGTTCAAAACCTATGGTTTGTCATCCAAAAAAGCTTGGCATTGTAACAGCGTCGCATGATAAATCCCTATCCAATCGGAGTTTCATCAAGGAATCAGGTCTTTTTGACTTGCTCACATGGGGGGTGAGGCAGAAGCGAACCCCCAGTAGTATAATCCCGTACATACCCTAAACAACAATGTTGTTTCCACTGCCCACTTGGATGTACCGTTTGGGCACCAAAGCATCATGGCCTGAGTGCTGCGCCTTCCCAGGAAAGACATGCATGGACATGGTAAAAGGATGTTCCGACCTATTTCTCTATCAGCAAAGCAATGAGCCATCGCCATGGAAGATCACTGCTGCCAGACCGCAGCGACGCAGGGCATGGGCAGATGTTGAAGAGACAAGCTGCCTCAACAGCTGTTCAAAGCTCATCAAACGACATGACATGAAATGACATCACATCACATCACACGTCGCAAACAACCACATTAACTCACCACAGGTCATCTCAGAACCAACCACAAAACACATCACCTCAACAGATGCCAACTTTGTTCGAGTCATCAGAACAAAGGTTCAATCAATCAAGGTTGTCACAAACGATTCTATAGGCACATGTTCTTTTGATTTATATTTACTCTACCTTTTTGAAACTGCCGGCACCGCCTCGTGCGGTACTATTGGTACATGGGGTATATACGGGTTATAACCCACTGATCCTAACCAGTGATCCTAACAAACCCAGCGGTACATCCAAGTGGGCAGTGAAAACAACCTTGTTGTTTAGGGTATGTACGGGATTATACTACTGGGAGTTCGCTTCTGCCTCACCCCCCATGTGAGCAAGTAAAAAGACCTGATTCCTTGATGAAACTCCCATTGGATAGGGATTTATCATGCGACGCTGTTACAACACCAAGCTTTTTTGGATGACAAACCATAGGTCTTGAACACAAAAAAACTGCCACCAAAACCAAGATCATGCCAAAAGCTGGAAAAATCAATTTTGTAACATTATTTTTTGCTTGAATTTTGAATAGAAAGAAGCTGCCACCAAAACCAAGAAGGTCGTGCCAAAAGCTGGAAAAAATCAATTTTTGAATATTTTTTTCATTTAAGTTTGAATAAAAAGAGCTGCCACCAAAACCAAGATCGTGCCGAAAGCTGGAAACATCAATTTTGGAATACTTTTCTAAATTGAATTTTGAATAAAAACAAGTTGCCACCAAAACCAAGAAGGTCGTGCCAAAAGCTGGAAAAAACCAATTTTTGAATTTTTTTCATTCAAGTTTGAATGAAAAGAGCTGCCACCAAAACCACCATCGTGCCGAAAGCTGGAAACATCAATTTTGGAATACTTTTCTAAATTGAATTTTGAATAAAAACAAGCTGCCACCAAAACCAAGATCGTGCCAAAAGCTGGACAAATTCAATTTTCGATTATTTTTTGAATTCAATTTTGAACAGAAACAATCTGCCACCCAGACCAAGATCGTGCCAAAAGCTGGAAAAATCAAGTTTTGAATACTTCTTTATTTGAAACACATACAAATAAAGACGTTTTGGGACTTGTGTTTTTTTCCCCTGGTGTATCTGGACCTGTAATAAGCAGATTTTTCTGCTAATTAGAATTTGATGGTATTTCTCAGGAATCTAGACGTTTTTGGAGGTTTCACGTCTAGACTCGTGAGAAATACCATCAAATTCTAATTAGCAGAAAAAAATCCGCTTATTACAGGGGTAAAAAAATACAAATAAACCACCTTTTTGACTTGTGCAATTTTAAATCCCCTGGGAAAAATGGACCTGCAATAAGCGCATTTTACAAAATACATGGAAATCATCAGGAAAACTTGTGCAATTTTCCCCTGGTGGATTTGGACCTGTAAGAAACAGATTTTTTTCTGCTAATTAGATTTTACCGCTATTTGCGCAGAATCTGAGTCTTCATAGCTGAATTGCATTTGATTCCAAAAAGTGCCCGGTATACCTGATCTGTAACGATGGGGTATACCTGATTTGTAACGATGGCAGAATTTGTACAAAAAATCTGGTTAACTTTCCTGAAGGAAGATTCCTCCCTATTGGCCGTCCGGAACTATGCATTGAAGAAACTTCCTGCGGAAGGAGTTCCCCAAGCCCTTCCAGTTGAGCCAGTGACACTTCAACAATTTCAGCCAGTTCAGACCGTCTCGCCCTGTGGCAAGTTGTGCGAGAGCTGTGAAGAGTTTTGTGTGCCGTGGAATTCGCACTTCTTTGGGATGCTTGGTGACTGTGGCCATGTTTGCAAAATCGAACCAGACGGCCATCATGTGAACAAGAGCAAGGGCAGGTTTTTTGATGAGTTCCGAAAGACTGTAGACTGTGGCAAGATTTGGTCAAGCCCTCACATGGATGTTCCTGGTGAACATGGGCACCCACCTAGGCTGAGTGATCTGCCCAAAGAACTTGTTGACCTTTACACCTACGGTGGAAAGGTAATGTTGGCTGATTGGTATTTGGAGCAGAAGTACTACGGCACCAATTCAACGAATTCACCTAGTGCAATGGTTCATCATTGGAAGAGAAAGACCATTCAAGACTGGATTAAGCAGGCTCGGGCAAAGAAGTTGTCTGGAAATTATGGCATCGGTGAGACAAATTGCCTTGCAGCAGGCCTGGATGACGCAGATCTCAAAGGAAAGAGTGTTCTTGTGATCGGGTCTGAAAATCCATGGGTAGAAGCATTGTGCCTCTCCAAGGGTGCAGCGAAGGTGACAACTCTAGAATATGCAAATCTGACGTCATCTCACCCTCTTGTAGACACGGTGACCCCTGCAACTTTGGCATCTTTGATATCAGAAGGCAAAGCACCAAGCTTTGATGCTGTCGTAACATTTTCTTCTGTGGAACATTCTGGTCTTGGACGATACGGAGATGCATTGAATCCATTTGGTGACTTGATCACAATGGCACGAGCATGGTGTCTTGCAAAGCCGAATGCGGATCTTGTGATAGGAGTACCAGGTGGCAGTGGGCAGTCAAAAATTCGTTTCAATGCACACCGCGAGTATGGAGCTGTCAGCTATGCTCAATTATTTGCAAATTGGCAGCAGATGACGAGTCACCACTGTGATCAAAGCGTCTATACATTGAAGAAACTTGATGTTGTTTGACCTCCCGGTGGTCGGATGGAAAAGGTCACATTTTGGCGTTTCGTTTCAACAGCGGGCTTTGATGTTGGAGTTGGAAGTGTCCCAAACGATTGAAACTGGTTGGGTTCGTCATCCACTTTTTTTAGGGGAACATTTCTCGGCAAAACGACACGTTTTCTGAAAATCAGCACTGAGTAACCTCCGGTTCTACCTGTGTGGTGTGTCTTTGAGATATATAAGATATGTATATATGTATATATACATATGTACGCATATCGAGTTACATGCGACATCTTTGTGTTTGGTGATTCTTTTGGCGCAGAATGTCCACTCTGCGAGTGTGTTGGAATGTGTCGTGCTAGGTCAACCACCGCTATGGCTCACAAGAATGTTGAAGGCTTTGCAGTCTATGGGGGCTTGTGACAAAGAGTGCTTCATAAGAATTCTAGTGATGCAGCAGTTTGTTGCTGGTTGCTTGATATTGGCTGATTTATCTTACCATTTTTCCCCAGATAGCGATAGCTATAGGGGTTCTTACTTCCAATAGGGGGGAGGGCGACGAACCACTTTGGCGGATTGGACGTGGCACCAGGGTGCCATTGCAGGATGCAGAGGACGTGGTGCCATTGCTGGGTGCTATCGTATGGTTGGGGGGGAGGTTTGGGGGAGTGGACGTGGTGCCGTTGCTGGGTGCCATTGCCAGAGGGGAGGGTGACGACCAACTTTGGGGTAGTGGACGTGGTGCCATTGCTGGGTGCCATTGCAGGGTGCCAGAGGGGAGGGTGACGACCAACTTTGGGGAGTGGACGTGTTGCCATTTCTGGGTGCCATATAAGGGCGCCATTGTAGTGTGCTATGGTTGGGGGCATTTGTTTCTACATTGATTACACAAAAATTGGTTTTTGCTATCTAGGGTCTATGCTGGTATAATTTTATGGGATCTTTCACTGTTGATCAAGAACATCCTACTGGCCAGCTCTGGAAATCAATCTTTCAATCTGCTATATGGAACAATCCTTGATAGGTGGGCAGGCAGTGGCTGGGAACCCCAATGCACTACCCCAGATGATGGCCGTTTTTCGTTTTCCTTTGAATTGACAGTCTGGATTTGTAGAAAATGTCGCGTTACGTTAAGTCTCAGTTGATCCTGGGATCTTGCAGTTGCAAATCTACTTTGAGCTGTAACTTCGACTGGAGTTCCTGCAAAAGCAACTGTCTGTCAGATGTTGTTTTTGCTTCGCCATCTTCAACATCTTCCACTGTTTGGAGCTGGGAAACAAGGCGCTGCGATTCTGGATGTACCGGATGGGAAATGGAGGCTTACCAGTGATGATTCATGCCAACTTAATGTACACAAAACTCAATGAGGAGAAACATGATGTATCTCCAGTCAAGTAGCTTGGGGCAATGTTTCACTCCCATATTGAAATCTTGGATGTTCATCCCAATGGTTGCAAACCTGCAAACCTATGGGCTTTTTGGAGTTCTTCACGTTTGGCACGTTTGGAAGCATTGGGAATCATTGAAAGCACCAGTAGTTTGGAGAATGCTTTGGAGACTTGCAATCCCTCAAACTTGTAGGATACTTTTAGACTCTCCCATGTGATCTAATTTATCTTGTTTGATTTTAGCGGGGGTAAACCTGTGAAACGGGTATTCTGTACAACAAGCATTGTCTGGCTTCCAACGTATTCACCATGAAGACACCTCAAATTTCCCAAGATGAGCCTTAGCCCCTAAGCCGCAGATCTTTTGAACATGAGTGGATTTCACACATCAGAGTTGTAATCACGAGTCGACATCCATTGCTTCAATGGACACATTGCTTCAACAAATGCATGGAAACAGCTCAAGGTCCTGGATTTTTTGTTTGAGACGAACTGGGCACAGAAGTTTGGTTCATTCCTGTCCGAAGGCGTACTGGCTCAAAGTTTAGGTCACCTTTTTTTCGACCAAAGAGCCGTGGAAAAAATGTAGTGCAACACCGGGCTCCTCGAGACTTTGGGCTCTCACAATTAGACTTGCCACAGCTTAATCTGGTGAAAGCTTTTGGAAAGACTTCCGGAAAGACATGCTCACATGTGTAGATATTGTTGGTTCGTATACTCTGGGATGCTTGACCACAGCATCATGAAAGCATTCTGCACCTGTTTTACGTTGAAGAAATTCCAGGGACGAAATGGTAGCTATCTCTAAAAGCATGTCAACTTCACATCGAACTCCCTTCGTTGGAAAAAGCTCGGCGAAAACACCAACAAAAGCAGGCATGGAACAATCATCCAATCCGTGAAGCTATTGAAGGAACACATTACCATGTATGACTTGATACCTATACACAAGCTCAATCAAACAATCCGCCATGTCAAAAGTGCAGCTGGCCTTGACATTGGTGGTTGGTATTGTCATTGGTTGCTTACTGCCCAAGAAGGATTTTTTCTGCCAGGATCTGGCGGTGTATCCTGCCGACCCCGCAAACAGTGCACCTTGCCCTGTTTGCCAAGCGGTGGCACCCGACCCCGTGTCCGCCCCAGCGCTGCCAGCCCTGGAAACGCTTTCCATGGACCCGGTGGCTCCTGCTGCCCCGACACCCGTGAGACCGGCTCTAAGCATGGATAGTTTGGTGGCACATGTGCAGCACTTGAAGGAACCATTGGAACAAATCCGACGAGAAGTCGACACCTGGCTTTTTTTTTTTGAAACGGTGCCGTTTGCCTGTTCAGCTGGTGTTCTTCGTTTTTTTTTTGGGTCGTATTGTTGTATCAAGTCCATTTTTTTGTTGCAGACTCAAAGGTGGAAAACGCAAGAACAAATAAATGTAAACCTTGAAACAAGAGCTCTATCTTGGAAATTTGCAAACAACCAACCCGCCGAGGACACCCCAAAATGTGGTGAAAAGTAAGAGAATCCCCTAAGAATGTCCTTAATTCAGGTTTAAGAATTAAGGATTCAATTACTGGAAGGGGGGGTTCCACCCAATAAATTCCAAATATGAAAAGGGGCTGTTCTTGACACATGACGGATCCATGACACTGGTATATTTAGCTACATTTACGGTAAAAATCAACTATACAAATTTTATAAATGTAGGTAGATATACTTGGATGTCCCAGGAAGCTAGAATAATTGGTTTAGGATCAGTGGCTTATAACCTATACTTATACATGGAGTATATAAGGGTTACAGTATAACCCACTGATCCTAACCATTGATCCTAACGAACCCAACGGTACATCCAAGTGAGCAGTGAAAAGAACCTTGTTGTTTAGGGTATGTAAGGGATTACACTACTGACGACATGTGAGCAAGTCAAAAAGACCTGATTCCTTGATGAAACTCCCATTGGATAGGGATTTATCATTAGGGCTGATTTGAAACTCCATTATACAACACCAAGCATTTCTTGGATGACAAGCCGTAGCTTTTGAACACAAAAAACCACAGAAATTCATCTTCTTTCTTGCCAAGATTCACATTTTCAGCGTTTTTTTTTTTCCGCTGAGGGAGATGAAGATTGTTCCGTTGCTCCTTTGGATGGGGCTGCACTGTTGGGTTTGGCGGATCTGACGAAAGTGGATCTGATTCTGGAGTCTGGTACCGCTGGGGGTCGCAGTGCCGAACTCATGGCGAGGTTCTTCAATCAAAGCGTCCAAATCGTGACGGTGGACTGGGGAGACATTGGAGATGGCGGCAGGTGTGGGAAGAGGGTGGAAGATGCACATAAACGTTTGAAGAACTTTGCCAATGTGAAAGCACTGATTGGGGACAGCTTCAAGATTCTGGGTGCTGATTTGTTTCACAGTTTTCTCGTGCATATTTCCACTAAGATTGCCCGTATCAAGTTCCAAATTCGCGTTTATAGATACACAATTTGAGGACGGGTTCCGATCTTTGTTTCGCGGTAGGCAATGGGGGTGCTTTCATGAAGGCCATTCTGTTGATTTGCATTCCCAACTTGCTGAAAAGGTATATTAATATGTTGTGTATATTCATTACATGTTGTAGTCAGCTTCAAATCAAGCAAATATATAGTTGCCCTTCTTCTAATCTAGTGTACCCAGGTTACCCAGGTAGCGAAAATTAGGCGGTGATGTTTTTTTTGTTTTTTCTAAGATTTTTGTTGAAGATCTTTTTCTTAGTGTGCGAAATTCCTTGGAAATTCCAAGGGAATTCTGGGAAGTGCAAGCCAACAAGCCCAGGATCTTTCCGGAACTGATCGCGCAGCACCCTGGGAAGCGCATTGGACTCTTCATTGATGGGCCAAAGGAGATGCTGGCTGTCAAGCTCTGCATCCAAAGCCTAAAAGCGTCCAATAGCATTCAATATTGTATCTTCCATGACATGGTGAAGAAGAAAACAAATCCTGCCTATCAAAAGACCCTGAAATACCTCCGTTCTTGGCATCGTTTGGTGGGTTTGTGTTGTTGTGACCAGAGATGGGTCACAGCACTTGGCGGCCCGGCATCCATGGGTATCGTGGCGGGTAGTGCGATCATTCCCTTTGGGCCTGGCGACACGATACCCGAGTGATCAGGTGGGACATGACTGCTGCCCAAAGTGGGCGGTCACAAGTGGCGAAAAAACGATGGCGCAACAATGCTGGAAGTTGGGGAAATTCGGGGAACATTTGAGAGGGGGTTTGTTGGGTTGCAGATTGAAAAGATCACAGATCTTTGCATGATGTTGCGGATACGCATGGCATGGCCCAAATTCCGGATTTTGAGAAGAGTCTGAGAAGCAGATGATCTCACTACTGACTCCAGATATATACTATATACATTTCCCGAAATCAATCCCCGCAACAGAAAAAACAAAAGGGTAAGGTTGGTGCCAGGCAGGCAGTGTTTTCTTAAATTGATTGGTCCAAGGCAGTCCAAGGAAGTCTAAGTCACTAAATTGGTTGCCTGCATCAGGGGTCTCCGAACAACGTAGCCAGACAATTTGGTCTCTGGCGGTCTTTCCGACGATGTCAACCTGTTCACAGGCGCAACTTGCAGTGACTAAGCTGACTAAGCCAAATGGGTGAACGCGCATCTGCAAGGCTCTAGAAGATAAATATGTGTAAGATATTGCTGCAAAGACAGGTCTTGAAATTTTGTCTCCACAAATACGAATTGATGATATTTGTTGAAATCCGTTCATCTGGTGAGGCTGATCTCTAGAAACTCGGACAAAACGACCCAATGCTCAAGCACTCACAGCCGTGGAGCTTCGATTGCCAGGAATAAGCACTCAGCAATTGAAGATCCGGCAACGATATCGCCTTATCGTTTCATTTCTAGAGGTGTTTCATGTTTGATGCGATTGAATTAACAGTCAAGAAATCTCAAATCCATCGACGGAGGCAAGCTCAAAGTGAACATCAGTGATCCAGGAGTTCCATGTGGCACCATAGGTTTGGGGATTTGGGTTGGAGATGGTGAATGAAAGCACATGGTGGCTGTTATGATGGCATGATTCGTTGCGCAGGTTGCTCCAACATTTCTTCGCTTTTCGATGCCCTTAAAATTTCAATCTTACACTTCCTGGAATGCACTGTGACCTTTCCGAGGTTCTGGTTTGTTGAAGATTTGTTTGGCACAAATGTTGTGACACCAAAATTGCTACTCTATTTGTGAACATGAAGGGTAACTGGTCTCTGTTTTCGGGTACGTGGGGCAGTTTGGCATTGAAAAATCGCTTGGATCAACCAGGACAATGCCATACTGCTGGCATGCCTGCTTCCCGAACTGGAGGCTGGCAGTCAGAATTCTTCATGCAGTGGGGGTGATTTCGGAGATGTGTTCCCATTAAAAGGGTTCCTCTACTAAAAAATAACGTGCTAATCAATTTTGATCAATTTTGTTTTTTTGCGACTGTGTGTCGGGAACCTTTCCAGTGTCTGACATCCAAACCTGGCTTCAGCCACCATGGCACTGATGAGGATACAACGGATCTTCCAGAAAACTACAGTGAAGAAGTGTCGAAAAGTGTACCTCTTACTCTTACACTGCTGTTGTGTTGTGTTGTGTTGTGTTATTTTTTTAGGGGGTGNTGGAAGGCAGCTGTGGGTTCTCTTGGTGTCGTGTACAGGCTGGCGCAGACCATGACATACCACTTGATGGACACATACAAAAAGCGCATTGAGAGTGCGGAGGAAGAACAGTGCGAAGAAGTGTGCCACAAAGATGCATGTTCTTGGACGCCTACCAACCCGATTACATGGGGCAGCTCAACTTGGAAAAGGAAAGCTTCACGAACTACTGAGAAGGGATGCTGTAGGTTTGCTGCTGATGCATGCGACCTCTGCTGCACTTAGCATGTGCCTGGAAGATTGAAGTGGACTGCCAGCAGCAAGCAGCAAGCTTTAAACTGTGGCGCAGCGCATTGGTTCACTGATGCAGACAAGGAAGATGTGATAGATTTTTTATAGAAGTACAGACAGGGACAATTCCCACCAACTAACTAGAGACTGTGATTCATAGAGTCAAGAAAGCTCACCAACTACCATCGCTACAAACCGTCAATTTGCCATTGGCTCAGGATTTGGAGCGAGCGAGACGCCGGGGACCCGATCAGAAGGGGGTAGAAACTATTGGAAACCGAGGGATGGTTCCCTCCAACGGCTGTAATTAAGGGTTTTTAATAAGGCTTTATGAATGGGAAAATTGTGGTTAATAAGTCCTTATTAAATCCTTGTTGTTGGGGGGTAGCTTTGGGGGAGGTTTTAGCTAAGATTCCCCAAGTCCCACCATTGACCTTTGAGGTGTTTCATCTCGTCCCACAGGAGCGAGGATTCAAATCCTCACCTACCAACACTGGAAGATGTTTGTCATGCAGTGGGGGTGATTCCGGAGATGTTTTTTCTCATTAATAATAGGGTTCCTCTACAAACAAAAATAACGTGCTAATCAATTTTGTGTTTTTTGCGACTGTGTGTCGGGAACCTTTCAAGTGACTGACATCCAAACCTGGCTTCAGCCACCGTGGCACTGATGAGGATACAAAGGATCTTCCAAGAAAACTACAGTGAAGAAGTGTCGAAAAGTGTACCTCTTACACTGCTGCTGTTGTGTTGTGTTGTGTTGTGTTATTTTTTTAGGGGGTGACAGTAGCATGTGCCTATCGTTGGGGAGCAAATCGCTCACGCGCGGGTCACCCCCAAAAGATCCATGTGTATATTCCCAAAGCCGATACTGCAAAATAAGACAGGTTGGTGAGGCCTGAAAGTGGCAACGAAAAAACCTGCATGCTTGAAGAGTTGTCCTGAATCATGATAGGATTCAAGTTCGGTTGCTTGCCCCTAGATATCCAAGGCCCTTCTGAGAAGGTCTTTGAGGTATGTTTTGGATTGTTTTTGGGGGATTGATGTATCTTCTCAGGAAGTATTTGGATTGTACAAAAAGCCCCATGACTTACTGGGAGCAACGGGATGAAGTTCCAGCAGTGAGTTGTTCCCCTAGGTTTCAGCATCCAAGGGTCACACATGAGTGAGTTTTTTAAGCATCCAAACCTTTGAGCTACATAACTTCGAAGGCGCTCAATTTCGAAGGATTCCTCCAATGTGAGCTACTTTTTGATGCTTCATTTGCTAGCCACCACCTGGGATGTATTTGGGATGTATAAAACAAAACCTCAGCTTTCTGAACCATCAACAGTATCCGGGATGTCAGGAAGTGCCCATGTCCCACAGATCATGTTGAGCACCAGATGACGGGAAAGAGGATGAGCACGTTGGGAGGCTCAAAAAATCGGGCGGGAAGAGCACCAGACGCGAATGAAGACCATTTGAGCCATGCAAAAAATGGCCTTTGGTTGTTTAGGTAAAATAGGGAAGTATACTACTCAAGTGCATCTGGATTACGTTGGACCACTTGTAGTCATTTACCAACCTGGATTCAATGGAAAGCAACGATGGAATTTTTGTGTGTGGCTCATTTCTGTCATGCCAGGTTGCAATGTGAACATCTTTCTTTTTTGAAAGCTCATGAAAAAATACATCATAGCGACTGCACTCCGTGAAGAGACTTGAGATTCAAAAAACACCTGAAGCACCCTGATGGGTTCAAGCACTGGCGCGTGACTTACGACCTTTGTAGTTTGCACGATGGCTCTTGTAACCTTCATTTGCTTCTTGCTCAACTTGCATGGCTTCTCTGCGATGCGGACTCTCCATGAGACAGTGGAGGGCTCAGATCCAGACACAGAGCTTGAAATGGCTGAGTTGGCCAAGGCTTCTTACAATGGGCAGGAAACTGTTTTGGAGTGGAGGAAGCTGGGCCCCCGCTCGACTGTGACCAGGGGCACTGTCTTGAAAACCTTGAAGCAAATCAGTACAGCTTCGTACCGCTTCGAAAGCCTTCTTGGCGGGAGTGACAAGAAAGTCTCCACTCTTTATGAACATAAAAAAGAATATAAACGCACCTTGGCATTCTCTGGCACCGAACCAACCAACTTCGTGGATATTTTTCATGACCTTGGTGTTGGACGGGGCCAGTGGTGCGGCATTGGGGGCATTCACAAGGGATTTGCTCATGCCATGCAGGCTTGGTGGAAAAGTGGCGGCAAAGAGCAAACGAAGAGATTGCTTACCGGCGACGCCTGCAGGGACAGCATTTCTGTTGTCGGTCATTCCCTTGGCGGGGCCAAAGCAGCTTTGCTGGCAGCATGTGTCAACAGCAACAATGGATGGCTTGGCCACCAGCTCTTCCCAGAAAAATATCGTGACCAGATTACAGGTGACTGCCACAAAGTCTGCCACCATGACCGTCACGGTGGTACATGCACGTGGACCCATACAAACCCGTTGCATAGGGGCAAGACATACAAAGACATGGGGAAAGTCTCACACCGTGGATGTTGTTTTGCTGCCATGGATGCCTGCATACGCTGTTGCAAAGTAGAACATCATCATCCTCCTCAGTGGAAAGAGACGAATCTTTACACATTTGCAGCACCGGCCGTCTCACAGCCTCGGCTCACCAACATGAGGCGTGGAGACCGGTGTTTCCAAGGTGCGAGGTACTTCAACTACGATGACGTGAATCACCATGACGAAGTCACCACCATAGCAACGGCTTTGGCACTTCGGCACCCCAAAATGGAGGGCGTCCAGCTCTCGAAAAGCGGCGGCCACTCTTACAGAGTTGTCCTGAATTGTGAGGATGGTGCAACTGAAGGTGCACCTTCCACATGGCTCGGCGCGGCCTGGAAGGCAGCTGTGGGTTCTCTTGGTGTCGTGTACAGGCTGGCGCAGACCATGACATACCACTTGATGGACACATACAAAAAGCGCATTGAGAGTGCGGAGGAAGAACAGTGCGAAGAAGTGTGCCACAAAGATGCATGTTCTTGGACGCCTACCAACCCGATTACATGGGGCAGCTCAACTTGGAAAAGGAAAGCTTCACGAACTACTGAGAAGGGATGCTGTAGGTTTGCTGCTGATGCATGCGACCTCTGCTGCACTTAGCATGTGCCTGGAAGATTGAAGTGGACTGCCAGCAGCAAGCAGCAAGCTTTAAACTGTGGCGCAGCGCATTGGTTCACTGATGCAGACAAGGAAGATGTGATAGATGTTTAATAGAAGTACAGACAGGGACAATTCCCACCAACTAACTAGACATTGTAATTCATAGAGTCAGGAAGGCTCACCAACTACCATCGCTACAAACCGTCAATTTGCCATTGGCTCAGGATTTGGAGCGAGCGAGACGCCGGGGGCCCGATCAGAAGGGGGTAGAAACTATTGGAAGGCGAGGGATGGTTCCCTCCAACGGCTGTAATTAAGGGTTTTTAATAAGGCTTTATGAATGGGAAAATTGTGGTTAATAAGTCCTTATTAGATCCTTATTGTTGGGGGTAGCTTTGGGGGAGGTTTTAGCTAAGATTCCCCAAGTCCCACCATTGACCTTTGAGGTGTTTCATCTCGTCCCACAGGAGCGAGGATTCAAATCCTCACCTACCAACACTGTCGGTTGCTTCACCCAAGCAGGTCAACCACAGCTAGAAGTGAAGGAATGAAACTCCCAGCTGGAAACTGATAAACTGATAAACTGCTGGCTCGCCTAAGCCCCGGCATCATTTATTGGGTTGTAACCTCTTCAATTAGGGAACTTACCCAGTTGCAAGTTAGACCATGTTAGACTTGTTTGCCCACTGGGGGTGAACCAACTTAAGTGCATTCCATGTTTTAAATGTACCACACATGGACAGTGGACATTTGGCAAATTGCAGCTTGTGTCACGTAAAAAGATTGATTTTTGCTGTTTGAGCTTGTTGTAAGAACCATCTGATCTTGAAGATGCATGAATATGTTTGCATTTGTATATATACATATATATATATATACATACACAGTCACATAGATTTGCCAGATAGTCCTCACAAACGGACAGGAGGTTTACTAGTGGACAGGTGGTTGTAAAAAGGCGGAAACCGCCTGCAAAACGACCCATCATTTCAAAGTGAATTGGGTCAAATTATAGTGAACTATGTTCTCCCCCCAAAGATGGACGATTGTCATGGACTTTCGAATAAAACAAGAAGCAATCAAGTCATCAAGGGGTTTACCCATAGGGTGTCAACCAGGTTGGAGCTAAAAGGGATTCCCCAAATCCGGTAGAAAAAACTCGGACTTTTTTTGAAACAGAAGGATACCAAAAAAGATAGGAGTTGCCAACATTAGAAAATGCCAGAGACTAGATTTTTATGGGGTGAAATGTATGATTGGGCCATGGGTAGAGGTGGCAAAGTATTTTGACATTGATGCACACGTCGCCCGCGTGGCAAAGGTAACCGTGGCCTGGCTCTTGTGTCTCTTCACAGATATTTGAAGGCTGCTAGAAGCCGAGGTTCCACAGTTCCACAGTTTTGTTGAGAGACGTCTTGTGAAGCTGAAGCTTTGCTGCTTTACTTTCTCTTCAAGATGTGTAGAGTCCACTTCATTTCTCTATTCCATTCAATGTTCTTATTCTTGCTCCCTCTCGGCTTCTTCATAGAATTGGCTTCGCAAAGATGGAATTGCAAAGCATGAGAAATTCAGGACCCATTGGAAGCTTCATGCATTTCCACCTTAGAGGAGAGAGAAGAAAGTGGCCAAAGTTTTGGAGGTGAAGTTGGTGGAAGGGTGGCCTGCCTGCCTGCCAAGGTGGGAAGCGTCATGACAATTGGGTGGGGGTCAGCTCCAGGAAGGAAGTACATTTTCCAGCCACTTCTACTGGCTTGCCAGTGGACATGATATCAACATTCTTAGATATTGATGCAGGAATACACTGTGACCTTTCCGAGATTTTGGTTTGTTGAAGGTTTTTTTTTGCACAAATGTTGTGACACCAAAATCGCTAATCTACTTGTGAACATGAAGGGTAACTGGTCTCTGTTTTCGGGTACGTGGGGCAGCTTGGCATTGAAAATCGCTTGGATCAACCAGGACAATGCCATACTGCTGGCATGCCTGCTTCCCGAACTGGAGGCTGGGCAGTCAGAATTCTGCATGCTGCAGATGTTGGGACCATCAATAGGGTTCCTCAACCGAAAAGTTTGCGAATTCTGGTCTTCTCATTGTATGATAGTATGATACTGTATTATATTATTTGATATTATTTTATCATGTCTTATCTCATGATATGATACATCATTGTGTTGAAGTGTATGATATTGATACATTCTCATGTTTTCAGCCTGGTAGGTTTGGTGTCCATGCTTGAAATGGTACCTCAGACCATTTCACGTCGCTCTTGTGGGCTCCAGCCATTTTGGCGAAGTAACTCACCTTCATTGCATACCGTAGCATCACCGATGCCTTCTTGTCGACCTTGGCCATTGTGGCCTTATGTAATTTGCGTTGCAGCAGTTTGCGCATCACCAGAAAGCCATGATTGGAAAGGCTGTCAAGGTAGTGCCTTGCTTCAAGTGAATGTGGCATCACCTGAAGTTAACCATGATCCCAGCAAGAGCGATGTGGTAACTATGATCTCAATGGAATCTACAAAGTCTTCATGGTTCCCAATCAGTTATCCTCGGATTTCGATGGCTATCGCTGGCATCATCGTACTTGTTGGGTGTTGCTCGGCGCTTCGAGATGTGCGAGCCGATCCAGCCCTTCGGCAAGATTCTCGCGATGGTGTATGGGATGTGATCAAATTTGCCCTGATTTTGTGTGTCTTTCACTATCACATTACAGGGCGGTTTTGGGGTGGGGTACATGCCTTCCGACCAACATGGTATGCGGGATTTATGATGCCATGCTTCGTGATCATCTCTGGTTTACATTCACAATCCAGGGTAAAACTTCATCGTATCTTCCGAGACAATGTGATCAACAACTACATGATAACGTTCTTGCTGTTGCTGCTCCAGCAGTATGGATTGATTGGAAATGCCGACAGTTATTGGTTTCTATGGGCGCTGGCATTCTACCGTATTTGCCTTGGACCAGTGTTCTCAATCCTGATGCAGTACTTAGGTTCCATTGCAGGAGGCATTCTTTGCATTCTCATCGGCCTTGCAATTTCCTTCACTCCTTTCACGTATCTACCTGCTGTTGTATCCTTTGAAGAGCAATACTTGCAACTCCATAGTGGAGTAAGATGCTTCATAACTCAGAATGCGGTTTTCTTTGCGGTGGGTTTCTCCATTGACCCTTTGGTTTGTAGGTCCATGGTATCCAAACCGATGCTTCAAATTGTGGCAGGTTTCTTCATGGCAATGCAATTTGTGTCTTGTCTGTCCTTACAAAGTGAGATCGTTAGGGCTCTTCAGGTGTTGATACACCAGGAAGTTTTGTTGCAGGAGGTGAGCATGCTGATTGCATGCAGAGATGTTGCTTTGAGAGTCTTGGCATCATTCTCCTTCATCGCATGCATCACATGCATCTATGATGCAGGTTGGGTGCCCAGTTGTATTCAAAGATGTGGCACGCGCACTTTGTATGCTTACATCTTGCAACGACCTTTCACTGATCTCTCTGGGTGGAGTCAGTTTCACATTTGGATGGAAAGACAGGGCTCCACCCACTCAGTCCTCTCGACTTTTCTGCAGATACTTCTTGGGATTGCTTTGAGCAGCCCATTGTGCGAATGGAGCTTTAGTTGGATTTTATCACCACAATGGGTTCTGGACATTTTCGATGGGTGCAAAGGCATGATCACTGAAAGATGGAAGACTCCTTGACTTGGAGTTATGGTAAAAAGACGGTTGGTAGGCGGCCGAAATGGTGGAGGGTTTTTTTCCACGTGATAACTTGTTTTTTTCTCACAGCACCGAAAGTGGCTCAAGTGCAGGAATAAACTTCCTTCGCTCCCCGAAATTATGGTGTGGGATTTTATTTTTAGATACGCTCTGGCTCCAAATCGCTGCCGTATGCAGCAGCTAGATTATAAAACACCAGACATTTCTTTTGAGACTTGCATCCACTTTTTGTTGACAGACTGAAATTTTCATGCACACCTCGTTTCGTTGCACTCTTTGAGATTGCTTCACTCTCCTCAATCGTCACCTGATGGCAAGGGCAACGAAGATTTATTCCAATGATTCCATTGATTCAATGAATTTCATCTCATTTTCTATTCTATTTCCATCTCCACGACTCTCTCCAAAAAAGCACTCAAAAAACACGCCTCGATCAGGAGACTAAAAGACCTTGACAGTGGGATCAGGATGGACTGGAATGTCTTACCAATATATTCATAATCTTGGCGCATCCGTTAGGTCCAAAAAAAAGGTTTCGAATCTTAAACAGCAAGTGTATGGTAAAATTGGAAGGATTTCCCTTTTAAATAATAGTGCTGCTTGTTTGGGTTGGTTATATAATGAACCCCCTGTTACTGTCCCACCTG
Source organism: Breviolum minutum Mf 1.05b.01 (assembly GCA_000507305.1). NCBI lineage: Eukaryota > Dinophyceae > Suessiales > Symbiodiniaceae > Breviolum > Breviolum minutum. The sequence continues at coordinate 18,030 of DF243807.1, read as the reverse complement.
TCTATTTGGAACATCCGCCCCCGGTGAGGCCTTCGAGATCTCCGGTTTCCGATCCAATCAAGCGAATGCGCTCGTCTAAAAAGGAAAGGTGCCTTTTTTGATATACCAAAAGGTATATAACTGTTTGGGAAGGGAAATGGGATTTTCCGGCTATTTTTGAGGGAAATCCAGGTTGATGAAATATGATTCCATTTGGCCCGAACATAGACACATCACTTAGATTGACTTAGTATTTTCGAACATTCTGCGTGAACACTTTGCCATCAACCTCGGCATCAGCGTTGGCTCTTGGTTCGTACTGCATTCCCTGGGATTCGCACCGATTTCTTTCGAACACGTTGCAGCAAAAATCCTAAAAAGAGACAATGCACTGATTTCCAAGGTGTTTTCACCAAAAATCGTCAACAGCTTTGCACTTCTTGTCTCGATTCATACTATTTCTTTATGTATCGGACATGTCCATTGACTAGGAACACACACAATGGCTCTGGAAAAGACAAGGAATGAAATCAGGAACAAAAAATGAACAAAACAACCCAGCTTTCCTCAACCTTGCCTTCTCTCAAATTTGACCTCCGCCCGATGGTGGGTCCCGTTGTGACGTTGAACGTTTGCTTGCCCAGTGGACGTTCTGACGTGGTGTCACTACCATCAAAATCCAAAGTGAAAGACCTCAATCTCTTGGCGCAGCAAGTCTTTGGTCAAGGTTTCTTGACTTCAACTTTTTCCAAAAATTTCAGGTCGGTTGGGTTTTGGGTTTTTTCTTTGGGGGTTTGACTGTCTAAAGTGATCCATCTTTTTTTGGGTTTGTTTTTTATTCGGAATTTTAGTTTTGGTGGAAAAGCATTTTGCCATTTTGAATAGGTTGTTGCAATTTGGGTTAAAACCATGCGGAGCAGTTTTTAATTGAGATGGACATATGTAGAAGTGCACCACCATGATCAACATTTTTGGTTCGGAGAAGCATTGGAATTTTCGCATCTACTACGTTTTCGTGCAGAAACCAACAGTATGGTTTGCTCGACAAACATCAGCTCGATCTCCATGAGTTTTTAACAGTTGCATCCACCATCCTCTTGTAAACAGAATAAATTGACAAAAATGGTATGATTCATTAGAAACCGAAACCACAGTAACAACAACAACAACAACAACAACAACAACAACAACAACAACAACAACAACAACAACAACAACAACAACAACAACAACAACAACAACGAACAACAACAACAACAACAACAACAACAACAACAACAACAACAACAACAACAACAACAACAACAACAACAACAACAACAACAACAACAACAACAACAACAACAACAACAACAACAACAACAACAACAACAACAACAACAACAACCACTTACCAGCACTTCTTTGTGCCTTGTTTTTTTTTCCCCTGTTTTTTGTTGTTGGTTAGCATTCCCACCTCAGATGTCACCAACCATCCCCATCCCCCAACAAAAAACTCTCCCGGTTGAGGTTTTTTTGAGATTGGTCGCCTTGGACGGATGTTTGTTGGATCCCCATGACTCTTTGGAGTTCTTGGGTTTGGAAGATGAAGATTGTTGGATCAGCGTCATCTGCCAGGAGGCGCAAGTGGCCGCCACAGGTACTGCCTTTGTGGTATGTGGTGGTGACACGGTACAAGCTTGGGGTCATCCAGACAACGGTGGAGATGCCAGGAAGGTCTTAAGTGCCTTGAGGAATGTCTCAGAAGTACAGGCTACACGAAGGGCCTTTGCCATGCGAAGCCGTGATGGTTGTGTAGTGACATGGGGTGATGTGGAATCGGGAGGTGATTGCAGTGAGGTACAAGATCAATTGAGAAATGTAGAAGCATTGCAGTCGTCCTTGGGTGCTTTTGCAGCTTTAAAAGAAGGGACAATTATTACATGGGGTGATAAGGAAACTGGAGGTGACAGCAGTCATGTCGAAGAACAATTGAGAGATGTTCAACATGTTCAGGCGACGCATTTTGCTTTTGCCGCCATCACATCAGTTGGAGGTGTTGTGACGTGGGGTGATCCTGTACGTGGAGGAGATAGTAGTGGAGTTCAAGATCAACTCTATGATATCCAGCCACTAGGCGAAGCAGACCCCGTTTCTAGTGCTTCTGGTTGGCCTTTTTCTTCAAAATAACAAGAGATATATCATTGAGACAAATTCATGGTTTGATCGTGGCATTTGCTCAAAATTCTAGTATATATTGTATTTATGTGCATTACTACCTACAACAAGCCAAGGATTCCAGGGCCTTTACAAGATTTCATGGGAACCAATTCCCCAAGTTGGATGACAAATTCACGTGTTACAACCCACTGTTCCCTGGGGTTACACAAATTTTCCCTCCAAAAACGAAGGGCAAAAACACCTGAAATTCTTGGACACCCTTAAAAAAACCGAGTTCCTTGGAAACCATCATTTGTATGGGAGACACCGGGCTCCGTTAGTGTTTCGAGGGGTGCATCTTGGGGTCGTAACTAAGCATCTCAGTTGTTCTCATCATTCTCAGCTGTTCTCATCCCCACTTGCAAAAAAAGTCAGGGCACAAAAGCAACAACAAAATGAAAACCAACGGAAGCATGCGGAACCATATGAAAAGCATTTTAAAAAAACCATATGTTTTTCCACATGATTGAGACCGGAGTTTCTCGCCGTCTCAGCTCATGGTTTGCTGAGGTATATTCAATCGACTTGGAGTGCCTTTGCAGCCGTAAGACGTGATGGTTTCGTGGTTACGTGGGGTGAAGCCGCAGCAGGTGGTGATTCCAATGAAGTTCGTGAGCAGCTGAAAGATGTTCAACAAATTCAGGTGGGGACAACAAAAACCCATGGGTTTTTTTTGCCGGTTGGGATATTTTATGAAGTTGTTTTTGTTCTTGGGGAAGAGTGGTGTTTTTTTGATAAAACAGATTGAAGGGTGATACAAATCATCTTAGATGCTTTATGATGTTGGTTGGAATTTCCTATGCTTTTCTTCATTGAATCACATTCTCTTCTTTGAAACCTGTATAACAAGATGTGCCCCATTGTGCCCCTACGATCGTTATAAATGGAGTTATGACCCCTATAAATGACCTTATAAACGGGTAACTGTTTTTTTTGACCCCTTTAAGTGGACTCATTTCACCCCTACGTTTACAAGTGGTCTTCGGGCCCATCTTTGGGAGGGTGATGCTAGGTTATTACCCACTTACAAACCATTACGGGTTATAACTTATAACCCCAAACTATCCCATTTATAAGTAGGTGAAGTAGCTACCATTGATCCAATCACCATTGATCCATCCACAAACCCCTGGCCGGAACATCTGGACTGCCTGCAGGTGACGCACAATGCCTTTTGCGCCTTGCGGCAGGATACTACGGTGATCTGTTGGGGCGATGGCGACTCGGGTGGACGTCTTCCGCCACAACGACTGGAAGGTTGGGAGTTTTTGGAGATCGAGAAGTGAGCTGTGCTTAAAATGTTGTAGAGAATTCCATCCACTTGGGATGTCCGGTTGGAATTTAGGATCAATGGTGATCGGATCAATGGCTTATTTCACCTACTTATAAATGGGGTATTCATTGGGGGTATAAGCCATTTACTAACCTTTTCCTAACTTCCTGAAACATCCAAGCAAGAATTCTCCCCACTTCTTAGGGCTTTGACCAAGGGGAATCCATCCCATCCATCCATTTGGGCAAATAATCCTACTATGTTCTTAAAGCTGAATGTTTCGGGGAGTATACACCTCGCAAAATTAGTGTTTTGAACCCCAAAAAGAAGGTTTGGATCAGAAGATCTCCCCGTCCAATCGTAGCTGCATGCCAACCCTCGAACTAAAACAGTGAGTTTAATCTCTGTGAAACTTGGTGGGAGATGACTTTTGCTTTTAAGAAGGCTGCAAAATTCAAGGGATATGGCTACCCTCCCTAAATCTAACAGTTTCCTTCCCTGAAACTAGGCCGAAAAGGAAATGAATCATCTAACCCAACCATTGAAGTTTAAGATGTGAAGGACTTTAGAAAAAAATGATGCGAATGGAATTTTGACTTTTGGATCATTTTTCGAGATGGTGAGATTCACAAGCAACTTCTTCAGGGGCGAAGCCAAGATGCAGCAAAGAATTGTTTGTTGGGAGCATTTTGACAGTTTGCTTCGGTGTGTTTTGACAGTCTTTCTTTCGGAGCATAAATTGGAGGAAGTCACCGAAAAAAAGGGGGTAGGATGGTCCGGAGGAGACTCATGAAAGTGAAGAATCACATAATCACTGGCTCGCTATTCACCTGGTTCAATTTCATGAGTTTAACTACAGGATGAATCGCAGCATTTTTTGCAGAAGATCTGCACCAACAAACAGTTTTGGTGATCGGTACCTCAGGAAATTTTCCAGACTTATCAAGTCAAGCAGACCGCAAGCAGGTGATCTGATGGAAATCAGAAAAGCTCATGTTCGAAATCCGAAACCATTGAAATGAGACAGTATTTTTTTTCAATCCCAACATATCCTAACAAATCAAATCCCATCCCATCCCCATTTTGTTTTGTTTCATCTTGGCACATATTTTTTTGTGCCCTTGAAAGATCCGGAGGTGTAGAAAGGATTCAAGGATCCTTCAGTGCATTTGCGGCGATTTTGGCAGATGGACACGTCGTTACCTGGGGTGATCCTACTGCTGGGGGCGATAGCTCTAGAGTTCAAAATCAACTTCACAATGTCAGAGATATTCAGGCATAGAAATGGGGATGAAAATTGCAGCTGCCTTGCATTCGAGGTGAAGTTTGAATGCATGAGATGTCGTTGTTGAATGTGGTTTAAGAAGAAGCTTTATGTGCAAACTTTTGAAATAGACTTGAAGTGTTGAGTGTTGAAGTTTTCATTTTTTACACGGCAGGCCACTTGGTACGCTTTTGCTGCTATTCGTCAAGATGGTACAGCAGTCACTTGGGGAGCTTCCTTCTCTGGTGGTGACAGTGCACAGGTTCAAGGGCAGCTCGTTGATGTGCACGAAATCCAGGCTACACACAACGCCTTCGCGGCGATCGTGGGACCTGAACGACGTGTGGTAAGTTGGGGTGCAGCAAATGCGGGAGGCGATTGCACCTTGACTCTGTCAGAAGTTGGAGTTTTTTTTTGTTTCAAAAAATCGGTGGGAAGATGTCGATTATAGCTGAAACCTGGTGGATGTCACGTTTGATTTTTTTCCTCCAACATTGGGTGGGCTTAACCAGTTTAAGGCTGAAAATCATCAACAGCGTGATACAAGCATCTTCTGGAAGCACTGTCCTCTATTTAAGCGAAAAGGGATGATTGGATTCCACCCAAAAAAGATAGCTGGAATTGTGACCGAATCATTCCTCCCCCCAAAACAGGAAACCATTTTGGTGGTTTCCTTTGCCTGCTTGTTAAACGGGTTATAGAAAACATGGGGTCACAGCAATCGGCTGCCAGAAACGCAGCCTCTAAGGTAGCCGAGTTCAACATGAACTTCAACACATTCAACAGATTCAGGTGCACATCTGGAAGTTGGATTCAGATTTCGGAAATGAAGTTGTTGAATTTTGTTTTTTTGGGTGAAAAGATGACATTTAAAACTGCGTTTTTCCTGAAAGAAACATGAAGTAATTAGGATTATTGGCCTCTTTTTGGAAGACAAACAAAAATTCAAGCCAACAAGAAAACAACTGCTTTTTTTGAATTGAAGAAACCATGCCTTTTACCTTTCTTAAAAAAGGGGGTGGAACGTTCGATGTGGCAGGCGGCGCATTTTGCTTTTGCAGCCATTCGCAGAGATGGCCACATCATTCCGTGGGGCAATCCGGTCTTTGGTGGACATGTGGACGGCGAGAGTGGTTGAAGGTAGTCAAAAGTTGATGGAATTGACATTGGCCAAGTGGTTGCCAAACATCAATGCTACGAATCTGAAGTTTTAATCTCCAGTGTTTTTTTGGTAGTTGGTAATTTTCAATGACTAGCAACTTGTACATAGAGTCCTTCAAAATTTGAAGGATGCCACCATTTAGGTCTGACCTGGTGTGACCAGCTTGAATATTTTTCCAGAGGCTTTGGCCGTAACTTCGCAGAACCTGTGAAAATTTCAGGGTTTTCTGTGCTGATTTTCTCAATGTCTCGGGAAGAGCTGGGCAACAAAGGAAGCGAATGTGTTGGTTTGGCTGAAACATGTGGGGGATATCCAAACAAATTACAGATTTATCTATCTATGATTTACACACAGATGCACAGTATATGAATTATTAAGATATATTATATATATATATATATATATATATATGAGTCATATGAGTCATATGAGACCATCTAAATACCATGTGAAAGATCACTTTCGCCAGTTAGTCTTAAGCAATTCTCATTTTAGAGTTGTTTTCGCCATACCAAAAGTTCTGAACACCTGCACGAACTCAACAAACTCATCCGTGCTCCGCACAAACAACTCTCAAGCTGACCTTTACGACCAACTTCAAGAGAGTCATTTGCAGGTACACCCCGGTAATCTAACATAGCAATGGGGAATCCACCATTTGAAGATGTATTTCCTATTCAAGATATTTTCCATTGCTATGTTAGTTTACCAGAGGGTAAATGTAGACAACACGCCCTCGAAATGTATCATGATGATGTTTGAATCCGACTGAAGCCTCAGAAAAATTTGCCAAGTTTTTCATTGCTTTCTGGACTCATCGACATGCATTTTTGCTTTTAAAGCATGGAGAAATCTCGAAACTCAAAACTTGTAAAGATCCATCCAGGAATTCAGAAAGCATGTGTTTTAGGCGCTTTTTTTTTGTCTACCGGTCCTTTGAAAGACTACCATTCAACAACTTCTTGGAAGAAAATGTTTTTACGTCTTAAATCTCAAGTTTGAACAAGGCAACAACAAATCCAGACATGAATTGACATGAGTCGAAAATCTCCACCACCTCAAAAGAAGTTAACAAATTGTACATCACTTTTTCTTTCTTTAAACAAGTCACTAAGAAACAACCAACACCTCAACTCAACTTCCCCATTTTTTTTTAAAACAAAAACACCAACAAGAAGGGCGCGGGGCGCTTCCCTCCCCCACTTTCAAGAATGACAAGATATGAGTACGTCACGCGGGAGATTGGCGTGCCCACCTGCGTCTTGACGGCGGCGGATTGTGACACCGCGAAGGAACTGCCGCAGTGGGTGCCGCTGACGGGCCGACGGGCCGAATTTCAGGTTGGTTGGGCGGAATTGGATGTAGTTTTTGGGTGTGTTGGTGTTGTGTTTGTTTTTTGTTGGGGGCTGGGATTGGTGGGAAACTTAGGATGTTAATGATGAACATGACGATTGATAAAGATCAAAATTTTTGAAGATTAAGGGTGGTTTGATTTTTGAACAACATGTTTTTGAAGTGTCTATAAATACTTACACAAAATTTGGGTGATTCTGGTGACTTCCCGAGGTGTCGGTCTTTTGAATTTTTCAACAATTGCTGGAGGGATTTTTCCAAATTTGACACAAGTTGAGTGGAGAGATTGTTTTTGCCAAATTTTTGGTATTGGAACAACTTGTTGCCATAAGGATATTACATTTTTTTGTTTGGGCATCTTCCATACATCTTTGCAGGTGGAACGGTTGTTTTTTGTGTAGCAACAGTGCTGATATTGATGGTTGGAGGTTCCCGAACTTCCGTCGGATACAGAGAATGTGGTCTTGCAAGTGCCATTGCCTGATGGTACCTTGGGTTTTTTTTAGGTCCAGATTCAGAGGTTTTTTGGGGAAAAAAATTAAAGATGGAGGATTTTATTGTCAGATGTCTTATACATCTTTTTTTTCAAGGATGCAGTGAGGTTCCAGTTACATTTCATGAATCCTTAAAAAAAACAACAAACTTGGATTCCATATATCTATACACAGCAAGCTGGTTGGGTGTGGCCAGGATTCCGACAAATGAAGCGACTCATAGGGATGAGCCTACTTTATGTATATAATCATCCTGGTGGTCACTGTTGAAAAGGCCATACCTAAGCTAAAGTTGTTGCCAACCAACCTGGCACATCACTTTTGACTTAAATGGGTATTTCCAAAAATAGTGGGTTTTTTCCCCTCCAAATCATCCATTAAAAAACAATAGGGGTTTTCCATGATATTTTCACCATCCATTTTGGGGGGTTTTCCCCCAATTTTTGGAAACACCCATATAGGGAGAGGCTACGCTTGAAGAGAGAAACCAACATGGCTTGGTAAAACCCCCAAAATGGATGGTGTATTTCATGGAAAACCCTATTTTTTAATGGATGATTTGGGGGGAAAAACCCTATTTTTGGTTCAACACCCCCAAATGATGCCGCGGCCTTGGCCTCAGGTCAAAAAATGGACGTGTCCTTACCCGAACGGTGCCGTGAAGGAGATACCTTGTGCTTGCTTCAGCGGCACGATGAGACCTGGAAGGTGGTCCCGAAGTAATGGGGAAATTCAACGGAAAATTTCCAATAGGAGATACACCCCCGAAAAACTAACATGGATACCCAAAATGATGGTTTGGAAAAGGTGGTTCCTTTTAAATATGGCCATTTTTGGTATCTATATCCCCCTGATAAGGCATATTTGAGTCGATGAGTTTCCTTTTCCTGTTTGGTGGGATATGTTAATTTCCTGGAGAGTACATCCTTCGAAAATGGTGGGGAATTTTGCAGATTGTCATGGTAGTTTTCGTTGTTTTGTTTTTTAAGTGGAGAAAATTGGTGAGCCAAGTCTTCCAAAATGGGCGAACTGATGAAAAGATGGCAGCCATTAAGTGAGATTCGTTTTTCACCCCATTTTTCTTGATTTATGTTTGTTTGCATCTCCAAAAAAGTCAACGAATAAAATCCCCATGGTTTTCCCTACAAAAAAATCCCCATTCCGTTGCTGGCTTGAAACCGCTTGGAGCCATCTTCGCAGCCACCCTCCGGGAAGGTGGTCCCCAAGCAAAAACGCTTCCGTTTCGTGGTGCCCCCCGGATGTCAACCTGGAGATGTGTTGACGTTACAACCCACCGAGCGATTGGCATTGAACTTTCGAGTGCCTGACAATGTGGAAGCTTTCAACGTGGTGACTTGTTGTAAGAAAATGTTCCGCAAAAAAAAAAACACCTGGTGGTTTTGGAGGGTATATGGGGGTTTCCTAAAATGGTGGGTTTTCCCCCCAAATCATCCATTTTAATAGGGTTTTCCATTATGAATCATCCATTTTGGGGTACCCCTATCTTTGGAAACACCCATATAGGGGATGGAATACTAGCCAGGTATGTGGGAATTAAGATAAACCATTATAAGGATATACCTAGTACCTATTAAACAATAATTGGATTTCTTACTGTCAACCTTCAACCATCAACCAAACAAAGGGTATATTGCGGTTGTTTAACACATAGACCCCCTTGAAAACTAACATGTCCCCTGAAAACCAATGGTTGGAAGAGGTATTTTCCGATTGATATGGTCACCTTTTTAGGGGACATCAGAATCATTTGTAACTACTCATACATGAATTTTTCAATGGGTGTGTGTTTCGTGGGTTTGAGGGGGTTGAGAGATTGTCAACAAACACAATTGGCAAACGTGAATACTTCACAATCATATTAATCCCTCAAGAACTAACAGCGAGTAAAGCCCCTGAAAAATGGACGCGGACTGGAAGACGATTTTGTTCTTTTGAAATGATCCCTTTCAGGGGGGAGTGTTTGATTGGTTGAGGGGGGTTGAGAGGTTTACTAGCTACCTTAAGATCGAAATAGATGGTGTAGATGCCAAATTAATTAGACTTTTAGTAGAAGATCCATGTAATCCAATATGCAAGGACTGTCCGTTTTTGCACTTTCCAAGTATCGTACGTCAAAAACACCCAAAATGGTAGAACCATAGATACCCAGTGAAATATATAGTCCCTTACAATGATTTGTTCAATTTATACGACCCTAAACGACCAGTGGCCCTTTGTTTTCATACTTTTTTTGAGCCTTCCGGAGCTCCCTTTAGTAGACTGACTGGAGGCTTGGAACGGAGGAGACCAGTTTAGAGCACCTAAGGAAGAAAATTACACCGTTATTCTCCTTACAGGTTCCGGGGAATATCACATCTTAGCTTGGTTGGTTAAGAAAAATGTAAGCAGGTAGGGATGCTTTTTGAATGGATATGGGCAGGTTTTTTATTGACATGATGTTTTGCTCTTTGTTTCAGTTTTTGTCAGTCACTGGCTAGTTGTTGAATAGCCCTTTTGGTTGTTTTTTTCCTCCACGGTTGAACCTCCTTCCAAGTGCACAAGTTCGAATGATCCATGAGTTAAGAAATTAGCAAATCCGTGTTTTTTCTATCACCTCTTGTTTGAAAAAACTGACCATGGAAACAGGCACTTTCGTGTACGTTTTTTTTTTTTGACGACCACAACTTTGATCGTGAGATGGATGGATTTGGTGAGGTCACATTGGCACGAGAAGCAGACGATTCATGGATTTTGGAGCAATGTGCCGTTCTTCCCCCGATGAAGGAACCTTTTGAACCAGAAACATGGTGGAAATTTCGAGAGTTTTTCTCACCCAGAAATGAGGGTTTATTTTGGAGATTTTTCTACAAGGTGGGACCCCCCAAAAAACCAGTGAAAAAAGTAGGGTGAAATAACTCCACTTAAAGGGGTTATATATGTATATATAACCCCAGGCAAACCCATCAGGCCATTTATAGGGGTGAAATAACTTCTCAGTCGCAGCCCACCCAAAACTTTTCGCTTCATGCTAACGTTCAGATCGATCCTTGAATAGACAAAAAAAAGATAGCAACGTTTGTGAAGGGCACAGGATGAGACTTTGAGTGTGGAAAGACTTTTTCATTTTGCAAGTACCAAAATGAGCAATGATATTTTGATTATATTTAGTTATATCTATATACCTTGGTGGTTGTTTGGAGGACATATCACCCAAAGACCATCATTGTAAAAATACCAAGATACCCATCAAAGTTGAAGGTAGAAATAATTGCTTTGCAAGTTGCAAATCTCCTCTTCGAATACCCTCTTTCGCCCCTGCAAATTGATGGTTGGAAGATGAATTTTCCATTTGGGAAGGCTTATTTTCACGGGCTATGTTAGTTCCAGGGAGTGTAGGTGCTGTGTCTTTAAGGTGTCACGAATTGCTCGCTTTGATTTTTGTCAGGGGATGATTTTTTTGGGGGGCTTGAGAATTTGTATGGATTAGTCTTGGGAGTATAGGTGGGGGCTGGTAGTCCAGAATAGCACCAAATTGACATGTTTTGTTTTGAAAGGCTTCTATTTGATCTTGAAGATATGCTCCATGTTGCGAAGCAATAATGTCTTTTATCAAGAACACAAAAGGGAGTCAAGACATAAGGATTGAAGTACGGTTGCGAATGTCGTGCCATTTTGGCACAAGGTCCAACCCATAAGGTGTTTTTTCTCTCCTCATAACAGCCATGCAGAATGGGGAGGAGGAGAGCGGGGCTGTGGACCTAGAAGCAGCTGGGAAAGAAATTGAGAAGGCCACTGCGGCTGCCCTACTAGACTTGGAGGATGGTGGTGTGGCAGTCACACTAGAGGCCCTTCAACGGTTGGTGAGATTGCAGGAATCAAGAAGTGATGAAGGAGAAGCACCAGCAGAGCCAGAGACAACTGCAGTGGAGGTTGGGCAGCTGCAACAAGCAAAGATGGAAGTTGAGGCCTTGAGGAAGATAGTGCAGCCAGAGGTGTCAAAAGAGGCTGGAGTGCCGATGGTACAACATGACGGGTTTGAGCCGGAGGAGGCCATCGAGTCATGCCTGAAGAAGCTCAAGCCTGCAATTCACCCGTCCCTCAGAATGCCGTGGGAGATAGGTTTCGCAGGAGTGGTGCTGAACGGCAATGTGAGCTTCTACTCCAACGAGATCCTGCAGAACAAGAGTCTGAGCCCTGAAGGAATAGTGCCACAAGTGGAAGAGGCGATGCCCGAGGTGGAGAGCAAGGAACCTGCCCCAGCACCAACGTTCAGGTTTCCAGCTCGTGGAGAGAAGAAAGAATGGAAGATAGAGGAGAAGGACCGCAGAGAGAAAGCGTTCAGAAGGTGGCTGGTGGTGCTTCGAGCCATGGGCGATGCTAGTCCAGTTACAGCCATGGTTGAGACGACTGGCGAGGAGGTGATGGAGGACATCTTCGCGAAGAAGAAAACAGGGACCCTGGAAGTTAGGAGTAGCGCAATGCTCCTCTACGTACGGTGGTGCCAAAGTAAAGGTTTCCCTCCTTTTCCAATCAGTGAAGACCTCTGCTACATCTACGTGGACGAGTTGAGGAAGAACAATGCACCAGCAACCAGGTCGAACAGCTTCAGGAGCGCTCTTGCATTTTGCAAGGGGACCTTCATGATCGATGGAGTGGACAGCGTCCTAGCTAGTAGCCGAGTGTCAGGATCTGCTCACAGAAGTTTCCTGAACAAACGGTTGCTTCGCCAACGGGACGCTCTCACTGTAGATCAGGTGAGCGTTCTGGAGCACCTACTGACCAGTGAGGCCCCAGTGCAAGATCGGATGTTTGCAGGGCATTGCCTTCTATGTGTCTACGGAAGATTGAGGTTTGGAGACTCGCAGTGCATAGAAGAAGAACCGGAAGAAGACGATGAGTATGTGGAGTGTGGAATGACCATGCACAAGACGTCGCATCTTGTAGGAAGGGCCAGGAGAGTTCTCCCAGTGGTTGCAATGTCAGTGGGGGTCTCAGGCACAGAGTGGGGCAAGGCATATCTGGATCTCCGAGCTTCAGAAGGAATCCGTGCATGGCCAACATTGCCATTCTTCCCATCTCCCATCATGGGAGGAGGGTGGAGCCGTGGAAGGTTGAGTACTACTGAGGCATCCATGTGGCTGTGTGAGCTGCTCCACAGGTGCGGAGTTCCCAAGGAGAGGCTGACAAACATTGGAGCTCACTCCCTGAAGGCAACATCCCTCAGCTGGATGGCCAAAGCGGGGATAGATGAGAAGACCCGCAGGCTGATGGGTTACCATGTCAAACCAAAAGACACCTCAGTCCTTCTATACAGCCGTGATGCGTTGGGACCTGGGCTGGAAAAGCTGAGGGCGCTCATCTATGACATCCAGACAGGAAGATTCAGGCCAGATGCAAGCAGATCTGGAAGGTGGAGCAAGGAGGCTGAAGTACTGGTGTGGGCGAAGTTATAGACGTGGAAGAGGAGGAGAGTGAAGACCTCCTTGACGTTGGCTCGCCTGAGACCACCACAGTGAGAAGTCATGCACTTGATCGAATCGCAGAGGTGGTGGATCAGACAAGTGAATCTGAGGAAGATGTGGACAGCCAAGGTGACACTGAAGATGAGAGGAATGTTGAGGCCGTGGTGAGCAGCATAATTGGAGCTCCCAAGAAGGCGACTGCCGTCCTGTATCGACACAACCTGACAGGTACAATCCACAAGGGCAGCACAGTGGAAGGAAAGCTGGCATGTGGAAGGCAGATCAGTGGCCTCATGAGCGAACTCCAAGAGCCAGCTCATGCAATAGACACTATGTGTAAAGTGTGTGCTGGATATCGCAGAGAGCAGTAGATTTTTTTCATGTACAGAGACCGCCGTCATGATCGAAGTCAAGTGAAAAGAGGGCATGGCTGGTGTCTTATGTTGCAGGTCATGTATGCCCAGCTGATCCCGCCTTTTCAATGCAGTGCTGAAGTTTTCCTTTCCATGGAGGTGATGCTAAAGTCGGAAAGTCCATCCTTTGTTCCTTTTTCTTGAAGAAGCAGTAGACAAGTAGCCAGGAGCCCCCCAAGGTAGGGCTGCTCCTGTGGTGGACCATATGTTAATCCACCTTGCCCCAAAATCGGAGCCCCCCTTTTTACCGCTTTTAAGTGCAAACAGTGTCCCAAAGTTAGATGGGAGTAGTCGAACCACGTGATCACGCTGGGTAGTCCAGTGTAAAGCAGGGGAAGTCCCTGCAGTCCGGGTAGTCCGGAGTTCTCGTGCTGTCAGGAAGAAGTTTCCCGAAGCAGCCTGCCACCGCAAGAGAGGAGACACCGGGGGAGAGTCACCTGGTTTCGTGATTTCTTGGAGTCGTGAGTTGAGGCAGTAGTTCACGTAAGATATGCATAGGTATAGTGAAGTGTGAGCATGTTGTCATTGGCCGTTGCCGAACCAAGTGGTCTTCCCGTAGCCAAATGCCCAAATGTGAAAGATGGCGTCGCTCATCGAAAGTGAAGCTGTGTTCTCAAGTCGTTTGAGAGCATGCGGGTTGGAGGCTTATGAAGCGGCTTTTGCTGCGAAGGGTTGAGCACATTTGCCTTTGCCTCGTCATGGGCACCTGGCAGTGGGGACGACACAGCATTTGTGACCCAAGTGCTACGTCCCATCCTGGGAGGAGCGGATCATGCAGATACTCCAAAAATTCGGAAACTCTACTTCGAAGCTTTCACGATGGTGGCAGCAGATCTGAGGTCGAAGTTGGAGGCAGGGCCAGACTCAGACGGTCAGAAGGTTAAGAAGTTGGCGCCAGTGGAGAGGAAGGCCAGATGGGAGGACATCAAGGCTCGCTACCCCCATACCACGTGATTGACAAGTTCCACAGCATGAAGGCAGATGGTGACTTGAAGTACGTCGCAGCTCACGAAGTTCCCACAAGAGACCAAGAGATGATGAACGTGAAGACAGAGGAGCTGATCAAGCGAGACGCCAGTGGTCACCTGAGGGCACATGATGAGACAAAGGTGCCGGAAGCTGACGTGAAGACGGACCTGAGGATGAGACAGGCCTTTACACGGCGTGGGATAGCACTCGAGATTGCGGACTTGATGACATTCACGGTGCATGAGGCGTTGGTCCACAAGATGTTCCAGGAGTACCAACGAGAGCCCCCACCGGGGTACGCAGCAGTGACGTTGCGCCAGATCGCAGAGGCGGACAGGAGGATTTGGAAGCTGGTGTCAGAGAAGCTGTCAGGTGACCTGGGTAGGGATGCCACAGGGAACAGGACAGTTGACCTGAAGATGAAGGAAGCTATGACGGACCCAGCATTCCTCACTATGTTGTTGCCCCTGCCTGGAAGGAGCCAAGCAGGATCTTCAGCAGACAGAGTTGAAGCTCCAGAACAAGTTGCACCTGGCAAGAGGAGACTCATGAAGGAGAACGCAAAGCTGAAGGAAAAGCTCAAAGCTGCACAGGCGCCGGAGTCCAAGAAGACAAAAGTGACACCGGAAGTCAAGAAGATGCCAGTGAATTTCCAGATGGCCACACCTGCGCCATCAATTTGGAGTTCCTTGAAACATCCTCCGTCAAAGTGAAGTACTAGATCATGTTGTTCCACATCAGGGTCGCCTATGTATAAGGGAGAATTGGGGGGGAGAGACGCAAGTGCATGGAGATAGCCGTGTATGCCTCCACAAGAGCAAAGTTTGAATTGAAGAGTACAGTTGGGAGGACGGGCAACGGAGCGTTGAAATGCAAACAGCTTTTTGATATGAGGCGATGAGGGAGAGAGGATGCCTATTAGGTCATCCGAACCAACCGCTGTAGACGTAGCTGGGACGGGACCATAGAAGAGCGGGTGGTCCTCAGCTTCAAGGGTAAGAGTGAGGAAATGTAAGAGCTCAAACGTACAGGAATTTGGATTTGGCAGGGTAGAGGGCAAGGAGGGAGTAAACACAGTATGGGACCGAAAATAATGGGGAATGAGCTGATAAGCACGCTCCGCTTGAAGACGCGGCAGAGCGGAAGTGTTAGCGGAGAGAACGGAAGGAGGGAGTAGTGAAGATGGAGAGAGGCCAGAACGTTCATGTACGAATTGCCTGGTGGCAACCCATAAGCTGGCGATAATTGAACGGTGTCCAAGCGAATGGTTGCGCGTAAAGTATCACAAGCGAGTGCACTAAGAGCGATTAAGAAGAAGAGATCCGGCCAGAGCGGGGATAGAGCAGAAGTTTAATCAGTGTTGAACAGAATTATTCCCTCTCCCACATAAAATACAAGAGTGGAAAAGCTAGCGGGCGAGAGAAGGAGAGAGTGTCTAATGAAGCGGTTTCAAGACCAGTACGGGTATACCAAGTAAGGAGAGGAGGTAAAAGGAGGGAGAGAAGGATGTTATTCGCGGAAAAAAAGAGGAAATGAAGAGAGTAAGGATGGACAAGCAAGAAGAGTCCATGTGAGGGAAAAAGAGAAGTGCGAGTGATGGACAGAACCGGATTGAAACCCAAATGGGAATAAGGAAGAAAATTTTCACATTCACAGCGACAAGGAGAAGACCTAGTAAAGTGCGGTCGAAGACGGAAATAGACATCAGATTCAGAGTCAATAGTCCAACGAAGGATGACTAGACGGAAAAAAGAGGGAATAGCTTTTAAAGGAGTTTCATAAAGGGCCTTCAAGGTAAACGAAGAAGAAGAGAAGGCTCAATCAACCTGACTAAAACGTTCACGAAGAAAAGTACGAGCATTGTAAAAGAGTTGTTGTCTTAAATGATCTTGACATGGGAAAGGATTAGACGGGAGAGTTTATAAGAGGAATGGTCGTTATGAAGGTGACATTGAAGAAGGTAGATGAAAGGCTCAGAGTTGTAAGAGTTGGCGGAGAGAAGTAACCGGCGAACGGTATGGAGTCCTTCGCGAAGTTGGGCAGGCATAGGAAGTAGGGTGAGAGTCACGTAGCATAGCCACAGCGCAATCGGTTCACCATAGCAACGCAAACAGTATCCCAATAGAGAGCAAGTGAGATAGATGTAAGGACAGTGAAGAATACTCAGGTGTAGGTATGTAACGATACCAGGCAGTTGGAAGGCTTGAATCCAGTGTCGTGGAGCAAGAAGTCTGCGAATGAGGGTAAAATAGGTACGATAGAAGGGAGATGAGGGCAATAAAGTAGAGTGGTGATAAACGGGAAGAGATAAGACGTAAAAGGAAAGAAAAATGGAGCGGTTACGGAAGAATAGTCCTAAAGCGGAACAAGCTCGTGTACGTTTTTGCATAGTGGCAATAGGTTTACGTAACTGCGCAGCCTCGATAGTACTGCGTGCAAAAGGTGGAGAAAGGGGAAGCAAAGACATTTGTTCATCGTACGAAGGAGTGGGTTGGGATTGTGGGGAGTGAAGGAACAATCCTAACATTGTAGCAGACGAAAAGAGAATCTTACACCTCCAGGGGGTGGAATCGAGTAGGGAGAGATGAAAAGAAGAAAAAGAAAAGTTAGAGAGAAGAAAAGTTTTGCACTTACATTTGCAAGGAGCAGTATGAAGAAATGGAAGAATATGTCGGTATTTACGGCATGTAATACAGAGATAAAAGAAGAGAAGCGATGAGTGAAGAATAATACAGCGTGAGCCAGAGAAGCGATGAGTGAAGAATAATACAGCGTGAGTCAGAGCATATGCGTAGGTATGAAGGCTGAGGTAGAAAAGGCAGCACGGAGAGAGGGAAAGCCCTTGGTGACGGATTCACATGTGAGGAAGGAAGAAGTTTGGTGAGAAGGTTCGGGAATGCATTCAACGGTGTAACAAAGGTGCGAGAGAACAACAAAGGCAGCTTCAGAGAATTTTTGGAACAAAGTTTTGAGCTGTAAATAGCCACTCAAGACCTGAACTGCCAGAAGCATTATCATCCACATACCCACAGTTGATAAGGACCCGTGGGATTTGATGTACATGATAATACCAAGGATCCATAGCGATGCAAAGAGAAGAACGCTGAAAGCCCGACCTATATCAAGCCCGTTGTGATAGCGAGAGGGAGCCTAAAGGTAGAGTGAATTTTGTAGAGAACTCGTCGTCCGAAGAAGATGTGCCGGCAGTAGTTCAGTACCCAGTAAGAGACTCCACGATACATAAGGACATGGATGATCCAATGTGGATAGACACGTTCAAATGCTTTTGCCAAATCTGATAGCAGCACAGCTCGCTCTTCATGAGGACAGTTGAGAAAATCTTGAACTTCCGAATAATTATACTGAGACTCCCGAAACAGATTGAGAAGAGCCTGAGCAGGATGAAGGGAGTTCATAAGAGTTCAGCAGAAGAGGGAATAAGCAGCACGATCGATGATATAT
>DF243806.1:13037-34398 GCA_000507305.1 Breviolum minutum Mf 1.05b.01 | reverse complement strand
AAATCTGCAGGGGTCAAAATAGAGCGGGGGGATGTCAAAAAAAGCGGGGAGGTCAGAAAAAGCAGGGGGGGTCAAAAAAAAAGCTGGGCCCATTGTTTTCTTTCTAGGTGTTTCATCGTCATCATTTGATGAGATTCGGGATTCAACAATTTGCGCAGAACTTGCTCAATTGTTCCAATAAACCTTGCCACACTCAGGTTCCAGCTCTCAGATAAATCAATCACAACTGCATGCTATTAAACTGGTATGCCAGTTTAACATCTTGGCCAAACAAAATGGACCCTACCAATACTGAAGGGCTTGTTAACCATTGGATTCCCTTAATAAGGCCTTATCAAACCGTTATTTCAAGAAGGGTGGTTGCGTTAGGGGTGGGGCCCTGGTTGACCAGGCATCTGAAATTTACATGTCGGAATGATTCCAAAACTCGTTGCCTTGGATTGTGTGGGTTTGATGGGTATCACGGTATTTCCAAAGCTGTCGCATCTTGAGCCTTCCATTTTTTTGTTGCGAAGCCTTGGAAGAAAACGGTGGGTTCCAATGAAAATCTAAGGGGGGGGGTCCCAACCTCGACTCTTCTCCATCCCCCCTAAGGGAAATCATCATGGTTGATTTAATCCCCAAAATAATGCCTTAAGATTCTTGGAAGGGGTAGCATTGGGCCGGGTCGGACCCTGATTCTTTACATCCTTGTTACCTTACAAGGTAACAGACCTGGGACCCAAGTCCAAGCAAAATATGTCAAGATATGCCGTTAATGCAAGAAGAAGTCACACCATTTCACCGGAGATGTGCCAGGGTTGGACGTCCGATCTCTCTGCAACAAAAAAAAGTAAAGACTTTCACCGTTGGCTGGTTCAATTAGAATACAATACACACAAAATCACCCAAAGCTGCGGGAGGGTTGGAAGATGAATTTCCTTGTCAAACAGGTGATTTTGAAGTTCCATGTTGATTTTCCGGGGTGTAAAGTGTAACCTCTCCAAATACTTGGGGAACATGACCAATCAAAGCACACATTTAGCCTAGGTATCATTTGGTCGTCAATTTGGAACATCAATCAGATTGCAGAGTTGATGGACAACAACAACAACAACAACAACAACAACAACAACAACAACAGCCACAACCACAACCAGCACCAGTTCTTCTTAGCATCCAAATTTAGTCAGAGTTACAGTGCCTTTTTGACTTTATTTTTCTCAACTGGCGGTACTATACTAACCCTGAAACTAAGATGGTTCACCTAGACCTGACCCCGGGCTGGAAAAGGATGTTCACATCTATACAAAACTACGACTTTTGGGGGGTTCCAAGCCGTCAGCTATTTCACCCAGGATTTGATCCGATCAGCCAAATCCTAATCTGAGTTCCCCACCTCCACCGGTTAGCTGCGGTTAGCTGCTCACATAGCCAAGCTGATAGGCATATAGATATGTAAGAAAAAAATATACATGCAGAGAGACACACCCCAAAAAGAAGGAATCTTTTTGAGGGGAATGTCATTCCGAGACATACCCTGCGAATAGAAACTCTCTGACACTTGCTGCATCCCCTGTTGAGCCAAGAACTTGGGAGAGAACATGGTGTTGAGTCCAGAATCGCTCGAGATCAATGGCAAGATGCAAACCCCATCTTCAGAAGAGAGTACTGTAGCTACCGGGAAGAGAATATCACAAAAGCGAAAAAATGCTAAACAGCATAAGTTGCCAGAACAAATTGCATCAAGCAAAGGTCGGAATCAAATCATTACTTCCACCAAATCATATTGAAGTGTCACATCCACTGGTTTATGAAAAGGGACAATGTGGGAGGGTCTGCGGCTACGTTAGAATATGTTAGACGAAAACTTCTCTAGTTAGAGTCCAGAGCAATGGATGATGAAATCCACATTCAAATTACCCTAAGAGTCATGATACTGGCATATTCTATCCGTGCATTCAACATCAAATCCTATGTTTTTTCCGAAACACTGGCGAGAGTATTCGAGGGTTATCACTCCGAGTCAGAGCCATATCCTGCCAAGGCGCTCACGGCCCCAGCAGCTTCCGGCTGGGCCACTTTTGCCCCCTTGACGGTAATCTTGCCCTTCAGGCCTTTTAGGCGCTCTTGCACACTCGGAAGGGCTTTCCCAAGAGACTTGTCCATATTTTTTTGCTTCATCATTGAGATCAAACCGTGCGGTTTCTCTTCCACATCTTCCTTCATCTTCTTGCGCTCATCTGCAAAGGTAGCGAGGGCTTCAGCATCTTGGGATCTCAACTTTCTCTTCTTCTCTCGCTCCGCATCTTCAATCTGTTGATAATGTTCCTAGGAAGTTGGTGCTTGAACCAACCCAATTTGAAAATTATGAGTCAAAATGGATTCATCTTCCCCAAATAAGGGGTTGAAAATAAAAAAGTCTTTGAAACCAAATACCTAGGTTCAAATTCCGCCTCATCGATGGTGTGAACGTTGTACTCCTTGGCGGCATCATCCTTTTCTTGCTGTTCATTGGCTTGTTCGGAAGCCTTCTGTTCCCCGGCAGATTGACCATCTCGTTTAAACTCCGGCAGACTTCGAAGGACGTGTTCTCTTCGCTCTGCCTCTTGCTCTGCCTCTTGCTCTGCCTCCGATTTCTTCACCTGAGTGATGATGTCACGTACTTTTCCGTCATCTGTGATCTCTTGTACGATGGTCTCTGCCCGGACAAAGTTCATCTCAAAGGGGCAGATCAGCACCGGTAGGTCTATAGGTCTATAGGACTAAAAGTTGGGATGTTAGGAAGAACTGAAAAAAATGAAATAGTGTATAGTTCGATTTTGATAGGAAATTAACACGCACCAAAAAAAATGAAACATCGTCTTTTTGGGGGGAATGTCATTCCGAGACATACCCTGCGAATAGAAACTCTCTGACACTTGCTGCATCCCCTGTTGAGCCAAGAACTTGGGAGAGAACATGGTGTTGAGTCCAGAATCGCTCGAGATCAATGGCAAGATGCAAACCACATCTTCAGAAGAGAGTACTGTAGCTACCGGAGAGAGAATATCACAAAAGTGAAAAAAATGCCAAACAGCATAAGTTGCCAGAACAACTTGCATCAAATAAAGGTCGGAATCAAATCATTACTTCCACCAAATCATATTGAAGTGTCACATCCACTGGTTTATGAAAAGGGATAATGTGGGGTGCTCTGCTGCTACGTTAGAATATGTTAGACGAAAACTTCTCTAGTTAGAGTCCGGAGCAATGGATGATGAAATCCACATTCAAATTACCCTAAGAGTCATGATACTGGCATATTCTACCTGTGCATTCAAAATCAAATCCTACTCAATTCATCTCAATTCATTGATTAATATCATATGTGTCAATATATGGCTCACAAAAAGTTCCAGGTTGGCACGTCAAAGCAGTAACAGGCACGATTAGATGTTGATCTTCCCAATGAACCCGCTTCTGTTTCGGTATTGCAGCAAAATTAATGCAGAATTTCAAAACCAATCTGAAACATGGAGTTATAACCCCTTTTTAAAAGTAGGGTTATAAGTTATAACCCCAGTTACTCATTTATAAGGCCAATTAATTACTGTAGAGGGCCCCATAACTCCATTGATAATGATCGTAGGGGCCCACCTTGTAGAAATCTGCATTCCACTTCGATTCTGTTGAGTGAACCCATGTGAATCCAAGTCTCACGCGACCCTTTTTGCTATCATTGAAATCGGGTCGTTAAGCTGCAAATTCACAGAAAATGAAATCAACAATCAAATCATTTTTTCTTCAAAATCACCCAACTAGAATGGTACTGATTGTTAAATAGCCACTAATATGGGAACTTCTGAATTTTGTATTCAGAAGCTGGCCAAACACCTAGAAGTTGCATCTTCCACCCGACTCAATGGCTGTCACTTCGTGTTTCAAATAAATGCCACGGTGGTTGCCGACGAAAAGTCCATCTCAACCACGCCGCTGACTTGAAAGTTTGCCTACAGGTTGCGGGTAGCCGGTAAACCCTCCAAAANTCATTGAAATCGGGTCGTTAAGCTGCAAATTCACAGAAAATGAAATCAACAATCAAATCATTTTTTCTTCAAAATCACCCAACTAGAATGGTACTGATTGTTAAATAGCCACTAATATGGGAACTTCTGAATTTTGTATTCAGAAGCTGGCCAAACACCTAGAAGTTGCATCTTCCACCCGACTCAATGGCTGTCACTTCGTGTTTCAAATAAATGCCACGGTGGTTGCCGACGAAAAGTCCATCTCAACCACGCCGCTGACTTGAAAGTTTGCCTACAGGTTGCGGGTAGCCGGTAAACCCTCCCAAAATCCTCAAGTTTATATACAGGAGAGAGAATGGAGAGAGAGAGAGAGAGAGAGATTTTTGATATATTGATATATAGATATATAGATATATATATATATAAAGTACATACTTGATACATATTATGGATGTAAAAATAGATTCATAGCTGGCGTATCTATGAATCTATGACGAAGTGGCACTTTTGGGAATTTTGTGCCTTGACTCTAAGAAGTGGGCCCCCTACAAGTCTTAAATGGGGTTATACCCTTCCTCGCATAGTCATGGAAGTGGAAAATGGGTCCCCCCACTATTGATTTCCTTTTGTTTAGGGTAGTTTTCCACTTCCATGAGTATATATCTGGTTGGTGGTTTCAACCCCTTTGAAAAATATCAGTCAAATTGGAAATCTTCCCCAAATAGGGGTCAAAATAACAAGTATATTTGAAACCACCACCTAGTTATGGGAGAAAGAGTAAACCCCCCTATAAAATGGCCTTACAAATGGGTATCTGGTGTTTTTATAACCCGCGCCTTCTTGCAAAGCAGCACTCCAGATCGCATCTCCGTAGCACATACCTCCACTTCCTCGTTGGTTACCTTAACGAACCATCACATGGTTTGCAAACAGGGCAACCGCAACAAAACCAACATGGCAATGGAAGTTTCTCCCCATTTTACCAAGGTGGATGGGGTTCATCGCCATCAAAACAGGTCATCTGGTGTCATCTGGGTTGCAGGTAAAAAACTCCGTTTCATGATGAACAAGTGGCAGTTTTGATGTGCGTATGGAAGTTTTCAATGACCATTAGACAATTTATCCAAAAAAACAAGGCCTTTATGGTGACCCTGAGGGATAGCTGTGAGCCAATGAACTGCACCATTGGGGAAGGCCTCCAAAGTCCTACATTTGAGTTGTTCGATCCTTAGACTGGATCATCTAGGTATCAAATCCTCTTGAAAAGCTAACTATAGGCTATAATAGGTATATAGTCTTCCTGAAATGGAAGTTAAATTTCTCTAAAAGTCTTGTTAAACCACCTTGACCATTCTACATCATATCGCATCACCCAGGTGTTTTTCCTGGGGGCAGGAGAAAAAAAAACAAGAAATCCCACCAGTCCATCGCCAAGAAGCTCCAGCCACTTGAACAAAGAGGCCGCTAGGGGTTGCGGCAACGTGTGGGAAACGCAAGGATGCTGCTGGGACGAGTTTGGCCTGATGCAAACCCCCACAAAGGCGATGGAGATGAACCCATTTATAATTCGAGGTAACTCGAAGTTCGGTATGTATAGATGGCTTTGAATACTGGCAGGGAGTGGTAAACTCCAAAGAACCTGTTTGTAAAAGGGCGTAACATTTAGTAACGAATGGCTAAGATAACTAACTGCTATCAAGCAAGTGAGAGTTTGATCTCGCATCAAAAACCAAATGGGAATGATCAGTTTGAGTGTCTGGTTCGAGGTTTCGACAGTTCAATCTTCATGATTTAGGTCTTCCGGAACTGGCATTGATATCCATTGATGCCATATGCCATGATTAAGCAAAGACTGGTGCCAGTGTTCTACCATGTTGTACCCTTTCACTGCCACATGTCATTGCATTTATATGCATTTTATATGCAATGACTCCGGTTGACAATGGATCAACAGTTGCCTGTGCCATCGACAAATTCTCTCAACATGGAAACCTAAAATCATCGAGCCCGAACTATCCCGAACTCGTTATTTTAGGTGGTGACATGTTGAATTAAACTCTATGCACCGTGTCTCCCACAAGAATTTAAACCTCCACATGATGAGCGTTTAAACTGTGAAAGGATGCTGCCGATTGAAAGTCAACTTTGGGTGTTCCCAAGGAGACCGAAATGGACGGCGAAATCAACCCAATCAAAGCCACCGTTTCTTGGCAGGGTTTTGGTTTGCGAGTGATTTTTTTCATCCCTGGTTTGGTTTTGGGGAAAAGGTTGCAAAGTTCATGGTGAGAGGATGAAGATTTCAATAGAAAGACCTCTGATGCTTGCTTTCATAAGCAAGGAAATAAAATCATCATCCATGAAAACGCAGTTGCCCTCCCTAAAACTAACAGTTTTGCCAAACAACGACTGAATTTGTCTCAATTTATCTCAGGCTTTTTTTTGGAAATCACTATGCACTGATCTTATCCCCATTGATCTCGTCCCTATTGCTCCCAAAAGGAACCTAGTCTTCCAATTATCCATTTTCAGGTGCTATGTTAGTTTCTGGGAGGGTATATATTGAGATGCCCGCCCCCCCCGTTTTGGTGGAAACTGAAGGTTAATAAGGGTTAATAGTGACAATAGTGATCCTCTACGCAAAACGTGTGATAATCCCGGTGGTCACTGCTACTGAGCACACGAAGTTCCCCATGCATCGTGCAATATATGCCCAATGTCCAAAGCCACAACAAATCATCGCGAATCATCGCATGATCAATACTAATATGATGTCATACCAAGATCTCTCCTGAACATCCCTCCACTCTTCCCCCCCACGTCAGCGCACCCGTTCGCCAACGAAAGCCCAACCACCAAGCACAGGTGTCAAAAGACCATAGCCTTGGTATAGGACTCCGACCGCTCGGCGATCCAAGTTAGGGCGATCATCCCTGAGAAATGCTAACGATGAAGCCAAGAGCTCTCTCAAGGTCAACAAAGAAGTATCACCATTCCCCCCAAATAAAACGCAAATGATATTGGAATCATGGTGTCTAAGGCTCATGTGAATCTTTTCCTCAATCCTATGAAAGTGTGTCAAATTGTTTCAAGGGTTGAAAAAAGATTTCGCATTCCTCATGGAAGCTGAGAACATTGAGGGTTTGGGATTCGGTTCCCAGGTCCTGTCGAAAGCTGGCTATATACGCTAAAGTGTTTGTCTCCATTTTTTCCAACTGGGAAAAGGCATAGATTATTTTTTTGCAAAATAAATATACGAATCTGTATCATAGCTCAGCTATGACTACCGGGTATAGAAAATGAATTTTATGTAATTATAAAGTTAGATATGAATATTATGTGAAAAAATGTCATGACTCCCAAGACGACCACCACTTGAATTTCGTTGTCTTCGTCAGCCATTCGAAGTTTTGGAACTCTTGATGTGTCCCGGGGACTCGGTTGCATGGGTCAGGTGGCAAACTAGAAGCGCAAACAATTTTTGGCAGTCATCTATAGCCCCCCCCCCCAAAAAAAAATGAATCAGTAACAGTCCAAATCCACCAAAAAAAAGGTCCAAGCAAAATTGAGAAAAAAACAGCAACTCCAACAAAGGTTAAAGTAATCATTGTTAATCATCCCACCCATCGTTTTAACCTCAAAAAAATGCTGGGATGTGCCCAACCAACATCAAATCCATGGTGGAGCCAAGCAACCATGACCCTCATAGCCAGCGCTTAACGTGAAGGTGGAATTCACCCTGGTGACTTTGGAACTGTACCAGTCGTAGACCTGCAGTTGTCCAGTGAGACTTAGGAAATCAATCATATAGTCCTTGAAAATGGGCCTTCCCAAAAGGAAACTCATCTTCCAACCATTCATTCTCAGATTCTACGTTAGTTTCAGGGAGGGTAGTTGGTGGTTTCAACCAGCCATTAGAAGAAATCTTAGACATCTTAAAGTCAAGATCTGAACATGTTCCACTCAATTTTTGAGGTGAGGTTCACCACCTAGATCATTTTGATACGCTACAAATTATACAAACATTCTCATATGTCAGGGCCGAAACGACACAAATGAAAAACCCTTGGCCTCTTGGGTGCCAACGGTACACTCTCACCGATGTTTACGGGAACATGTCCCTTAAACAACGAAGTTCACGGGTGGTTTAGCATAATTTCGATCTACCCCTCGAACCCAGCAACAGTCAACTTCAGGATGATTGCCTCGATTGCATCCTGAGTGGGGGGTAGATCTAATGTATAATCTCCCGAAGCGCAGCCAAGATGCTGCGTAGGAATCAGCACCACCTCGTGACCAACAGCAATATTGAGGTTTAACTCACAGGGGCGATTTATCAAAAATCTCGACCTTTTGAGCCCAAAGAATGTCAGAGATATTGAAGTGAAGGAAGGAAACTTGAAAAACTTGACTATCGACTTGACCGACTTATCCATTTCTTGAACTCCAAAAAAATCAAAAGAGCTACATCATTAAGGTCCCCAACTTCCAAAACCAAAAAAAAAAACTTGAAGCCGCTGTCAACTGGAAAACCATGGATTTTCCATGCCTGGAATGACTTCAAGGTCATATAGCGTTTCAGGAACATCCATGAAGATGTAGTAGATTCGACCCAAACCAGGCAGATCCTCAAAGCTCGAGGATAATGATGAGCTCATTCATAATGCTTCAAATGGGGAGATATTGTTGTATTGTCTCAACATGTTTCCTTGACATTTTGTTTTCGGGTGTTCTCATTGAAGCGTGATTCTTGAAAGAAAAGTTTATCAGCTTTCAAGTTCATTGAATCCATCATGGAGGTATCAAAATACAAGATTTCCAATTGGAGGTACATAGATTTCCTCGAGGGGAACCCAGCGGTCGGAACTTGCTTCAAGGCTTGCCTGCTGAATACTCTCTGAGAACTGGGGGTGTGTTTGAAACAACTCAGCCATGATAATGACCAACAAAAAAACAGTTTTTGTCTCAAGGACATCTAAATCCTGAAATTAATTGAAGGGACGCAAAAAACAAGTTTGACCTAACAAAATATCAGGCTTTGGGGGATCAAATGTTGGAAACCAAAAACAAAAAAGTTTTCAAAAAAAGTAATGGGAAAAATTGATGCTTTGAAACTTTGAGTGGCAAAGGTTGCTGTAATTCGTGTAGTGCATTTAGATTTGAGACGCACCAATGCTAAGAATGTACCATCACTTGAACATGATTGAAGTGTTCCAGTCAAAATACTTGGAGGTAGTACAATGCTGTGCCTATGCATCCAAAACCTCTCCAGTGGCCATCTCCTTATCTTATCTCCTGTCGGTTCTACCCACAACTCACTCAGTTCATATGACGCTGCTTCGCGTTGCATGGACCCTGGGAAAAGTTGACAAAGGCCGACAAAGGCCAGCAAAAATGGACTTCTGATTGTAACATAGAAATTTTACAACATGGAAAATGAGGTAAAAGTAAACATGAATTCACATCTCGAGTCTAGATACCCACAATATCCCACAATGTGTTGAAAATAGTCAAGTAACGGTGGGGAAAATGGATATGTGTGCACATCCCGAAGTCTGAGTGTACAAAAAACCCTGAAGACATCCTGATGGTCATCAAAACAAAACTCGTGGACTGCTGGGTCACTGGGTCACTTGCAACAAAAACTAGGTGGTGGTTGAACCAACCCATCTGAAAAATATGCGCCAAACATGCGGGGTGAAAATTCCAACAATGTTTGAGTTGCCACCACCCTTTAATGGGGAATCCTTATGATGGGTAACTTTACACCCCTACTATTGGGGAAACCAACCACCACCCTCGGGCATTGCAACTTAGATGCTGAGTAGGTCGAGTACTTGAAGCAAACAGCCTCAGTATATAGATGTATAAAGTGCCATCATGGATGAACCCCCATATGAAGCCCATTTCAAATGGGAAGCTCGACTTCTTCCTTCGTCTTTTAAATGGTGGTAGGTGGTGATATTCCTTAAAAAATGGGGATAAATGAGCTATAGTCAAGTCAGATTCACCTCTTCAACAGGAAGGATTTCTGAAGTTGGTATCATTTCAGGTTCATAGATGTTCTATGAACGACTTCCCATTGCATGTTGAGTCAACTGGCACGAGTGTCTTGTCACAGATTTTCCTGAAATACTAAGCTACAACGTGCAGCCCTATTGACTGATATGTATTGACCGATGGTTTCCCAACAAGCAAGTCCGTCAGGTGGCAAGTTTTGCCACTTGAGAGTCAACCGCTGATATATCACCGGGAGGTCACATTTTGACAAATAATACGGTAACATATCACAATACCACGTTAACATCATGCGTATAATTACAAACAAAAATATTCCACAATATCGTATGTCATAATACATACTCTCATAAAAACTTCCATGAACTAATATAACAGAAACATGCAACATCATGTAAATGTGTACGTGTGACACTATGTTACCTATCATATTCTGGTATAATATATACCGCGCACCTAGGATTCCAGTCACCACCAGGATTATTACATTTCAAGTAGGGAATCCCTGTTAAGCGACTCGTTTGCCACCAAGGTGTTGGCAAACCCCGATGGTTCAGAAATCCCAAGGCCAACCACCGTTTGGATGTATCAAACCATCTAAAACATGGAAAATTTACCATATCAACCGGTTAGCACAGATTTCTGAACCATGTAACAGTATCATTTTCTAATACAGCATTGCCATCTTCATCTATTTACATCGGTTCCCGACCCACCATCCTTCCATCCCCCGGGCCCCATCCCCTAAAAGTTGGATTCCAAAGCCACCGGATCCACACCTCGGCGGGGATGGACAGCCAAAGGTTGTGGCAAAAAACCCATGGTTTTAGCCATCCAAATAAGCAAATCCAAATGGGCAGCCATCGTTGCTTTGGGAAAAGCAAAGCAAGACCAATGAAACGGTTAGGCCCGGCAGTCTCATGCATGTGTTTTTTTTTCAGAGTTGAAGTGTATATGTGAAATTATTTTGAGAAAACATACCAGCACCTTCCAAAGGGTGCCAATTAAACCCTAAGGGATGGAAAATTGACACCCGTTAGGAACCATTTGGCACCCTTTGGAAGGTCCAGGTACGATTATTTTGATAAAACACCACCTATAGATTTAGATCTTAGATGATTATAGTGGTTTCCGCCTAAATGTCAATTGGTAATGGAGTTTGTGTCATGAAATTGGCACATGCCCATTTGGCAATGTCATTAACTCAGTGGGGTGTGGTGTATGTATCAAGTTTTTTCACTTAATTTAAAACTGGTACACCCCCAAAGATTAACATAGAACCTGAAAACGATGGTTTGGAAAATGATTTTCCTCTTCCATGGATGTATCCTCAGGTTCCATGTTGATCTTCCAGGGTGTATCCAAACTCCGATGGAAGTTTTTGGAAAAATTGGCAAAAATTTGGAGTGGATCCGGAGCACCACAAGCGATATCAACTGTTATCAATTAAACGCTTTAGCTTGTTGCTGGATATCCCCATCCTTGCCCTATATAAAATAATGGCAATAATGTGAATTGTTTCAATACACCGGACCGAAATGTTCCTAATCACCTCCTGCGGGTTTTCTAACTATATATACCTCGAAATATGCCACACAAAAAAAGACTAGGTGGTGGTTGAACCAACCCATCTGAAAAATATGCGCAAGTCAAATTGGATCTAATTTCCCTAAACATGCAGGGTGAAAATTCCAAAAATATTTGAGTTGCCACGACCAAGACAAACGGCTGGAACCCCTTAAAGAATCTGGATGGTTTGTATTTTCCTTTTCCAGCGCCTTTTTTGAGGTGAACCAGCCGTGAACCGTTTTTCGGGGAAAGTCAGTGTATTCCCCACAACATCCACCACCACATCCCCCTTCCAACACTTCAGGGGTTTCCCACGACTTTTTGGAAGGGTCGGGGTCCGAAACCCATCCCCCACCTTGAAGGAAACATGACTCCAATGGCATGATGGGTCGATCTGGTTTCAAGACCTTGGCTGCGTCAGAAAAGACCCAAGATGGAGGTGAAGGGAGGTGAAAAAGAAGAGTTTCTTATCCCAGTGGAGGCAAGGGGAAAAGAAGCCTATGTATATACATATATACATATACAGTATTTGCATCATCTTGTATATGTGATATACATCCGAGAATTTATATAAAGTGCTACTTACATGTACTTACTATGAATGGTCTTTCGGTTTTTCTCCTTTAAAGTTGTGTGATATATCTACACTTTACGTCTATAATATTGTAAATAATTACAACAGTACATCATTGACACATGTATATATAAATAGACACATATACAATATTGACCCCCAGATGCTCAATGTATGGTATATTTACCCACATTTGGCCTAAATCTATGGTAAAGGTAGGTATATAAATAGGCCATACAGTGAGCATCTGGGTGATACATTTGATAATCTACCTTGTGCGTCACTGAACCCATTCTCTGCCACGACATACCACCCAACCGAGATTACCCTAAAAATAAACCCAAGGCGCTTTTCCATCGGCTCGGCAGGTAGACATGACTCTGGAAGCATTCAACAAATGGATGCCATCCTCAAGGGAAACGCTCCAAGAATAGAACATACACCCCCGAAGTTTAGCATAGCCCCTGAAAAATGATGGTTGGAAGTCTACTTTCCTTTTTGGGAAGGCATACTATTTGTCAGGGGCCAACTGTTACACTTCCAGGGGGTGGCTGGAAAATTGACCCCAGGTCCAAGATATGTTTTTTTCCAAGAATCTACGTTGTTCAGCCAAAAATATCCAGCCTAGGTGGTGGTTTCAACCCATCTGGAAAATATTAGTCAAATTAGATTACTTCCCAAGTGGGGGTGAAAACAACAAATATCTGAAACCACCACCCAGCAGCTATGTTCGTTTATTGAGGTGCATTTTTTCTGGAAAGGGACAATCATAGGATTTGTTTTACTGAAATGAATTTCACCAGGTGAAGTACTACACTTACACACTCCTTCCTTTTGGCAGTGGGTTCGAATCCACTTGCTCTTTCACCATTTGTTAATTGCATTCCCCCCAAACACAACCTGCCCAGTGGAGCAAAATGTTGTCATTTTAAGGCAATGGTTGGTTGGTGGTCAATGCCTGGTGGTTTATATTACGCTTTTCTTTCATGCTACATTTAGGTGTTTTACTACATGGTACTAAATTATGTGTTATTTTAGCATTGATGCTGTTCTATTGTCAAAAAAATATTTTATATTCTAGGCATATGCCAAAGGAATGATTCCAGTATCATTGAGGATGAAATGAACCACCAGCATTAACCATCAACCAACCATTGGTTCATATTATTTTGTCCCCTTCGATATCTATTACATATATGTATACAGACCTGTACCTGGAACGGCGATGACCTCGTTGCTGTCGGAAAGGGCCCGCTTTTGACGGGTTGACCTTCAAAAATTAGAAATCATTTGAGCTCCAGGTCTATCGTTTGGTTGGGAATCACAAAGATGCATTCATGTGCTTCATGGTAAATGACCTTCCAAAAATGAATCTGTGCAAATCATAACCCATAGCATCCATGCACCATATATAGAATACCTAACATTTACCATCACAAATCAACCTGTCATGTTCATAAATATACCAGTCCCATGGATCGTGTGGGATAATGATTCATCAACCTGGAAACCTCTTAAAATAAGTGAAGTTCTTTTCAGAGAGACCAGCATTTTCAAGGGCAAAGTGGACATGGATTCCGTGCACGAATCTGTCGTTCCGGCCCGTTTAAATGCAGGGTTTTCCTTGTGAGCCAGCAACAAAATACCAAGATCACTAGCGTGGCTTTTTCTAAACATCTGGTTTTGAAGGAAAAAACCATGTTAATTCTTCCGAAGTTAGGAGGTAAACATCAAAAAATCATATCCAGAAAAAGAACACAATAAATTCATCTTAACCAGAAGTTCCAGGGTTTCTAACTACAGTATATATTCCCTTACAAAAACAGTATTCCCTTATTGAAAAAACCCAACCTTGTAAGCTCCTGCCACATTCCTTCCAACCTTCCAAACTCAACAAAGACTCCATGGGGCCAACTGTAGCACCTGACCATTGGGTGGTTCGGATGGGTTGGTTGAGCCTTGCCTTTATTTCTGGGGAGTGAAAAAACACACACCAAGTTCAATCAAGAAAGTTGTGGCTGATATTAGCTCAAAAATACTTCTTGAAATTAATCCATACATAGTCACTCTCAGACATAAATCTACATTTTGATGTGATCTAAATTCATATATGGCTTGATTTAGACTTACTCCAAAGAAAGGAGTAGATAGGGGTCATGAAATCTGAGTGAAACATAAATCAACTCTCTAGAATGTTCTTGTCCTCCGCTCCCAAACTTAAAATATCTCGAAATTACTCAAGTTGACCCACACATACCTACACTTGGTACCTCCAGATCCACCTCATACATTAATTCTTGCCTGGAAAAACAGTCGTTGCGGTTAATTTTCCATCAACTGGAAACCCCTAAAACCAGCAATCCAGTTGCCTTAAAAAATGGTACAAATCGCTATGTTCACCAGGTACTAACCTTATCAACCTACCCGGAACTTTCCTACTTCAACCACAGGGGCCTGATAGGGTCGCCATCAAAGCAGCACGGTTGGGATGTGTTTCAGGACCGACCACCTGACCACCTTCTTGGGGAAAGGTACCTTTCAGCGTCGCCACGGCAAGGGTTCGGAAGATTCAATTTGGGTTCAAGAGATGGATATCTTAAATGCCAAGATGGGTGTATTACATATATAAAATCCATTATGTGCATGTAGATATTTAGATATAGATACCTATACACATTCTGGCCGCAGCTTGAGCTTCTTTATGCCATGAGGAAAAAATTGAAAGAGAGCGAGCGAGAGATCTTACTGTATGAATTTAGAGTTTAACTGAACTATCTCAAACGCTGGTGTACACACACACACACACAAAATCACAAACATATCTTAGCATAGATAAATAAACACGTACAGTATACAATAACAATGTCTCTAACATAGAACTGAGATCATATTGCGGTCAAACAAAGGAGAACGATGTTTCTTTCCCGAGCAGTCAAGGAAACTTGGAAAGCAAATGCCTAGCTGTACAAAATGTACAAATGGCTTACTTTTTCAGTTCCTTTGACAAAGGAAACACCAATCTTGATGTCACCCCGCCTTAGATTCCCATGTGCTATGCCTAGTGGGAAATGACATCATGCCCATGGTGGATTCAACTTTGCTTCAACCCAAACTCTCCGTTCATCACTGCCCTAAGATAACAAAATGGATCACTGACGACACCTGGGTCAACACCTGCGCCACCTCCACACTGGAGGATGAAATAGGCCCAAAACCCAGCCCTGCATTTGTTGATACTTTTTGGAGAATCTCTCATCAGAGTCTTCCAACAACAACAACAACAACAACAACAACAACAACAACAACAACAACAACAACAACATCAACATCAACATCAACATCAACATCAACATCAACAACAACAAACCACCGACCTTTCGGTGCAGTTTTCCTTTGTTTAAATGCGCTGCATCCCAGTAGCTGGAATAGAAACCTCGAGGCTTTCAGACAAAGGGGAAATGCAAGGAACGGCCGGCGCAAATGTCCAAGATAAGTTGGCAATATTCATCACTTTCACCCAAGCGCAACAGCTTTATAATGACAATGATAGCTATAGGAACGTGGTCTTGACCCTTTTGTTTCGAGAACCCAATCCCTGAAAATGGTTGGAAGTTCGAAAGGGTGGAGATGGCTTTCTGCCGGGGTGCTACTTTATTTAAAGTTCCCTGAAAAATAGATGGATGTCACTGGCTACAAGTGGGCGTTACACATTGATAGCCATATCACCCCTCTATAAACATACTAAACACTTTTCGTTTGGCATGCATCGGTATATACATAATACATGTCCATTTTTTCAATGTTGCACAAAAAACAACTTCCTAGATACATGTGTAGTTGGATACATCCCCCAACCCAAGATTCCAGTGACCACCAGGATGACAGTCTATGTTTAGTAAGGGATCCCAACCTAAACCATCATTTGCCGCGAGCCAGCATTCTGGTTGGGAAATATCCCAAATTTACAGTCGATGAATAGATTAGCCATTCCCCTAAACAAACTCCAATAATTCCTAGACCTGAATTAAGGCACCAATTTGGGAAGATTCTCCCTAAACCACCATTTCAACGGGGAGATGATTCTTTTGCGTCGCACCAAAAAATTTTGCGCCCAGAATTCCTGGTGGCGTAACTCAACGCCAACACGTCGAGGTACCATCTTTGAAGGGTAGGATACCAATGGCCCAATAAAACATGGACCTCGGTCGTTTTCGCGGATTTTTGGTCCGGTCGTTGCTGTTGGATGCAGATGGGGGAAATCAGGGATTTTCCATGCGGACCTTCCAAGAATCTCAGAAATTTCAAGGTAAAAACATGCTTCACCCACCAAAAAAAAACTGAAAAAATATATAATATGTTTCACCCACATGTAAAAATAGTGTCCTTGAATCAAAAATGTCTTTGGATCCATTTTGATTGGCTTCAAAGCCAAAATCCTTCTGTCCAAGCAACGTGGCTCCAATAGCCCACTGGGTGTCTCTTCTGATGTAGTCGTCTGGCGGCGCCATTTTTACGACTTGCGATGCTTTTGAGGGGGGGAGGGGGAAGAAAAATATCTTCGAAATGTTCAGCAAATCCCCCCAAAAAAAACTTCCTACCAGTACGGAATCGTTGGTGAATCATGATGATATCTATAGATAAATTATATATTCATAAGATTCATAAGTAAATATAACATAGTTAAGTAAATATCAATTAGGATGTTCCACCGACAATGCCAGTGGAAAATGAATGGCTTCAGCTTGGGATTCCTTACATACACAAAATAAACATGTATAATTCTGGTGGTGACTGTTGTTGCTTTCCAAGATATATATCCAACACAAATTGTGCAATAAGAGGCAACCCAAAATGCTACAAATTGCTAAAACAAACCTACACCAGTTGGGCCGCTGGGGGATGAAATTTTGTCAAAAACAACTCTGGGCCAACCTGAAGCTCGAGCATTAGTC
The DNA here is from genome assembly GCA_000507305.1 of Breviolum minutum Mf 1.05b.01. Lineage (NCBI taxonomy): Eukaryota > Dinophyceae > Suessiales > Symbiodiniaceae > Breviolum > Breviolum minutum. The sequence goes on along the minus strand of DF243806.1, from coordinate 17,299 downwards.
ACTGCTGGATAGGCAGCAGCAGAAAGGACATCGTAGGGGTATGGCATGCAATACCTCAAGGGCGTCACGACGGTTCACTTGGTCCCAGCCCTGGATCACAAGCGTGTCACAGGTGGGCTGAGATGCTGACACATGTGGTTAAACCCTTTATGTTGAAACAGAACAGAATTATGTAGTTTCGGTTTGCAACAAAAAACAAGTGTTAAATATATTACAAATAAAAAAGTGTACACAAATGTTATCATTCATGTACCCTCCTGGAAACTAACATGTCCTATCCCAAGGTACTTTTGAAGATGATTTTCCTTTTTCTCAAGGTGGGATATGTTAGTTGCAAGCTGGTAGCTGTACGCTTCGACCACTGCTGGCGGCACCCAGTGCCATGCCACGCAACCACAAGTCAGCAAGGGAGATATTGGTCTGTAGCGCCTCCATAAACTGTGAAACAAGAACATCAACAGGTGAAACAGTGGTTTACTGATTAATATTCTAATATGAGTAATCTTGTGAACACGGTTTTCACCAAGAAAAAATCTGAAAAATCAGCTTCTGAAAATGCCATGGTTGCGTCCGACAAAACTAGTGGCTCATGTAACTATAAGCACCTTCTCAAATTTGATTCGTTCGGGAACGTCGGGTCAGAAACCAAACCAGGCTGGGACATGGGGGTATCCAGTTCAACTTGAAACTTCCAGGAAATGGGCCCAAATAAGTACTCAACGGGAATCCAATAGATAAAGAAGGTAAAACAAACAAGATACCTAAAAATCAATGCATGAGTTTCATAGAGTTTCACTCTACTTGCTATCTACCTGCATGTTTTATGAGCAGAATCTAACATGGAAGGTCGTGACTCAGTTTCAGATCATCACCCATCATGGGTACCTATCACGTCCGAACAAATGATGGATCCATGGTGAAGTGAAACTTTGATGGATCCCATCGTGATTCGAGGGAATTACCTTAGAACCCCAGGGAGTAAGCTCTTAAAAATCGTATGGGGTTTAATTCTTACGTATATTTATTCATCACCATCTAAGCATCAATTGGTGGTGGTTCTAAGCCTTCTCATTTCAAGGGGGTCCGTATTGATTCCTTTGAATGATGGATCTGGCCAAATTGTAGTATTTCACCAACCTGGATTTCTCTGAAATCAAGGGATTTCCCTTACTTTTCACCACCATTTGGGGGAAATTGGTCGTGTGAGGTTGCGAGCTAGTTTGACCAGATGGATCCAACTTGGGAGCCCTTCCATCATGCGAGAATATGATATAGACGATCGCTTAAACTTATGATGACATCGCTTAAATCTATGAAGAAATCCAGTGAAGATTGATTCGGCTTTACGGTTGGTTGGACTTCCAACATATGTATAAGTACAATATCTCAACCATATTACTTCAACAAATCACAAGACATGATGATACTAAATCCCAACATGAACTCCCCAAATTTCATGCTCAATCATCTCAATCTGAAAAAAAAACATTCATCTTACTTACATCATTACCTTTGCAGATCTTTCCCTTTCAGTTTGGAAAATTCATTTATTTTTCCCCCAAGAAATGAATTTCTGCCACCTCCACGGTGTCGTATTCAGTACCTCAGAGGTGGCTGTTGATTCGCTGAAATCCGGCGAGTTTTCCCACCTAGGATGGTGCTGAAACCCTATAAATAATATGGGATTAAACAACCAACCTATCCACTGGTTGGTGCCGGATTTCTGAACCATCAAGAGTAGAAATGGAGAATACACCCTATGGAAGAGGAAAACTCATCTGAACCAAACAAAATCATAATTTTCAGCAGGTTTTTCTGGTAATCTTCGGGGGGTGTAGTTTGTTTGGTCCCTGCGTAAACTATACGTAACAGGTGCAGTCTTTTGGCTGCTTCTTGGCCATTCTCAGCAGCAGAGTAGGATGACCATGAAAATGTAGCAATGGATAGTGAAGGTTTATATAATAGGGTATGATCCTATGATCAAAAAATGTGTATAATTATATAGAATAGATTATTGAATCTCACTGTTCAAACAAAAAATGCCTATATAATGGTTTTTGTCACGGTATCAATCAATGGATTTTGTTGGTTGAATAAGTGGATTCTGGATAGACATATTAAACATCCATCGAAAAATGCTTGAAAAAGTACGGATGAACTTTTGCACATGTTCTACAAATCTCACATTGGTCAAAAAATGCTCAACCCCCAAAGCAATGCATTTTGTAAAAATCAACGGGTTTCAGAAAGTGATGTAACCTGAGGGCCAAACACATCCAGTCTTGCTCATACATAGCAAGGCCCCAACCCTCTTGTTGTGTGAAGAACCACCTGCAGTCGTTTTTTTACTTCAGAGAAAACACAAATTCACTTCAAGTAGAGATCATGAGACTCATATGACTCACTCCTATCCAACTAATGAGATGAAATTTGCCAACAAAAAACTATAGACCATCACCATCTATTGTCATCTATTGGGTCCTTTTTTTTTCGCACTGGAAGTTCACTGTGCAGATCGTGAAGGTTGGATATACGCATAATCAACAAATTCCGATCAACAAACAAAATCTGGATAAACAGAAGGGTGTTAACCATGTTTACCCCAAAATAATGCCAGTTTGGCATGAAACCCTGACAACAACAAAAATCAGCCTTTGAAACAGAAGTGAGGTTTGTGAAGTTCTAATTGGTCTTTCTCCCATAATCATGGTTCAGTGAAAAACTACCCTAAATGAAAGGAAGCGATCATATTAATCGGAGATACACCCATTTTCCACTGAACCATGAGAAACCGGGGACCGGGAAAGTACGGGTACATCACTTACTTCAGTGAACCAAATTCGTCACCAACCCTTGGTCCAAAATTGAAATCTCCCAGCCTGAAAAAGGCTTCAGGATCTTTTGGGATTGCTGCCTTTTCCGATAAATACCACTTGAACGGCTCATTCCTCAGCTGGTGGAGTTTCCCCACGGTTCCAAACTCAATGGATTTCAATGGGTCCAATCAAAACATCTGGGATTTTTAGTTTTGCTGCTTTACAAAGTCCCCAAGTGTTGATGATACAACAAGGGCCTAGAATGGAAACGTGGATGGTTGATAGACCGCAAAAACAAAAAGAGTATATAACTACATTTATTTAAATACAAAATGACAGTACTACAAGAAGCGGCCCCCATCTCGAGTTACATTCACTTGTAAGCTGTAAGGATGAATCAAGGTTTTACAGCACCCCGGCGTCTAGCTAAAAATGGTCCGCTTCCCCTCAAAATAAATCCATCCTCATTGTGTCACCCTAACCTCCCATCTGAAATTCACTCCAAGCCTTTATCTTAGCTTTTGGGGCTACATCCGACATCCCTTCATATTGGGAAATAGTTGGCTAACCTGGGTAACCCTATAACCCTGGACCTATGTGCAGCTAAGTCATTTCCTTCATCCATATCTCTTTTCAAAATAACCAAGTTGCTTCACATAGTCCGAAGTGGGTGACCATTGCCGATTGTGCATCCTGATGGCCGCTACAAATCCATCCATCGTTGCAGGTTGGTCAACATTTACCGGAACAGATGAGCGCAAGGAATCAGGAGTGCGGAAGGAAACAACTACAGTAACGACATCTGATTTTTTCTCACATAAAGAACACACGTCAATCTTTTTTTGCTTGAAAAAAACCAAGGAGTGTCAATTTGACACCCCCTTTGATGTGAACTGATCCTAACCACCCCTTAGTTTTAAACGAAGAAAAAATCCCTGGGATTCATTGGTTCTTCCGACCCGTTCATTGCAGCTCGGTCGGGGTTCGCTGCTCCAAAGGGTTGGTGGATTCTGTTGTTTTGTTGTTTGAGAAACCCTTAGAGATCCTGCCTGACATTTTTCAATTTGAGGTAAGCATTGTTGAAACATCTTTTCTTGAGAAAGTTTTTTTTTTTGGACCCGGTTCAGGACCCCGTCACCCTGGATGAATCTCCAGGGAGATTTTTTTTCATAATCCAAGATCTTCATGTATCAACTTCCCTTGTTACGAATCAACGTCCCTTGCTGCGAATCAACTTCCTTTGCTATTTCTGGAACCCTTCAAAGTATATCTTTGATTCGAACCCTGATTCCTGCTGTTTTTTCCGGGTCTGGTTCATCACTTGGAGATGATTTTTCCGACCAGGTGTCACCATGGGTACTTGAAGCTGTGACTGAATATAGGCCATACCGTGAGGGAAAACACTTGGCAAAGCTGTCCTGGAGTGGGAAGGATGGGTGAACTAAT
>DF243806.1:5537-8037 GCA_000507305.1 Breviolum minutum Mf 1.05b.01 | reverse complement strand
TGGGCGTCTGGATTTTTTCTTACCTCTGAGAAAACTCTTCTATTGGGCCTCTCTGAAATATTGTCACTACTTGTTGAACCAATGACTCCAGCAAATGTCAACACGAAATTCTCTAGTTGGTGGTTTCAACCCATCTGAAAAATATTATTAGTGAAATGGGATCATTTCCCCTGGTAGGGGTGAAAATTAAAAAAATGAAACCACCACCTAGAGATTTTACTAGTTGCTAGTTTGGTCTCAAGGGAACTCAACATAAGGAAGCTTGCAGATAAGAAACAAACATATGCTGTGCCTGACATGGGGCGAGTGCGAAGCTGCAATGAAAGCAGGCACTTTTCTGCAGGTGCGGTGGTTCCAGACAAGTGAGCAATGACCAAAACCGCAGATCAAATCATTAAATGGATTGAATATATCTAGATGGCATATCTACTGCATATTATCATCTAAGAATATCTAAGACTCTAAGACTACAAGAGTATAACTATAACAGTCAGTATATATATATATCCAGCCAGCACGTGAAATGTTGCAAGCTTTTAAAACACTGCTGCAGTTGCCTTTTCTTCCTCAGCCCTTTGGCTGCTTCAGTGATGAATCTTGTCTATACACGAATGGGCTCAGGGTGTCAATGTGCAGTTGATGGCACTTTCTGACATCGCAAATCACTTCCTTCATTCTTCATGAACAGCGAAATCTGCTTCAGCATGCCTTTCGGGGAGAAATGGGTTGCTCTCAGTGAGCGGATGTGCTCCTCCATTCGTTCCAACTCTTTCAAATCCATATCATTGATCTTCTTCATGAGCTTCGGCAAGCCCTTCAAGTCAGTACTGAAACCAATTTTCTCATAGACATCTGGATAGGGCACCCAAGGGACGTCCATATAGACATGAATTGGAATCAATCCAAGCTGTAAAATCTCAAAGAGATGGAAAGCAGTTCGACCAAAGCCACGAGGACATAAACTGACCCTTGAATTGCCAGCCACCCGGTGCCATTCATTAGCACTACCGAAACCTACATGCACTTTCACCCCGAGGGTTTTGGCTTCCTTTTCTACAATGTTAATCATCTTCTTTCTCATGTCTTTAGGAGAATGGTGGGAAGAACCCATATAGGATAGAAGCAATTTTCGCTTGCTCATGGCTTTGAAAAAGCGCCCGTGCAAGACATGTTCGGGTTGTTTGAACAGCGGGATTGGCACATGTCCATAGCCACCAGCACTCAAAACCACCACATTGGGAATCTCATCCATGATCTTCATCATCTTCTTGCGGTTAGATACCAGGCCTGTGGCATGCAATACTACCGTGATGTATGCAACATGAGGCCTTAGCTCTTTCCGCAATACTTTCATCATTTTCTCATATTCACTGGCATTAGCGTTCCAAAGATCGTTGTAGGGCATGAAAATGGGAATAAAAGGTCCGAAGACCTCAGCCAAACGTTTTTTGGAGCCTGTTTTTGAGCTGTGATTCACCCAAGTTGATAAGAAATGTTTGATCCAATGATTCTCAACCCATGGGCCACAGTAACCTTCTGTGCAGTGGTATGGGTTCTTGGTTTTGGCCATGAATTTCTTTGCCGCATAATCAAACCACGGACTTAGAGCATTCCGCAACTCTTCAAAATGTTCTTCTGGATCACTTGGATACTTCAAATGTTGGATATGAGGAGTGGTCAATCGAAGGCATTGCAGCACTGGTTTCATATCTAAAGTTTTAGTCACTGCATCAGCTGTCATAGCCACCTTTTCATGAACTTCACCCCGTTGTAAGAGGCTTGCATTCCTCACTCCATCGGCAACTTCACAAGATGTCTCACCCCTCACAGCAACGAAGCACCAGAGCAGGGAAAGAAACATCTGTAAATTGAAAAAAACACCATACATGGGCAATCCTACTGCACACCGACAATCATTCCCAAGGCAATTACATCGCCAACCCCTTTTTTGAGCCAAAAAACGCAGCAAGCATGAAAACCAAAATCATCATCAATAGTCCTTCACCCTCCCAAAAAAAAACAAAATCAATCCATGAACCAGTGGTAATTGTAGCTTGCCGTTTATTTTTGCTGGCCTCCCCTGAAACTAGCATAATTACCCTTATAAGCCTTCCCAAAAAGGAAAGGATCGTCTTCCAATCATCTATTTTCAGGTGCCTTTGCTGTTAGTTTTAGGGAGGCTATGTTTTTCCTGCCTTCCTGCCCCCCATCCCTTGCCACCTTTGGTGTGCTCAAAGGTGAAAACACCGTCATGGGTGGAAGTGGTGAAGATTTCGACGTTGATGCATTGTAGAATACCAGAGGGGCACCACCCTGATGACTTGCAGCATAACTCTCCATGGTGCCTGGGTTTAACGTTGGATTTTTAGTCTGCGATTCTGGAGTCCAAGTCACAGACAGTCTGCGAGTCCTCCGGTTGAACCTTCAAAAATACAAATTAAACAAATAAAGGCTTATATAAATCGTACCATTGTCTATTTCAAGCATCTCTAGAACCTAA
>DF243805.1:1604-35278 GCA_000507305.1 Breviolum minutum Mf 1.05b.01 | reverse complement strand
GTACTTGTAACTACTACTACTACTACTACTACTGCTACTACTACTACTACTACTAATACTACTACTACTAGTGCTACTACTACTACTACTACTACTTACGACTACTACTTACGACTACTACTTACTACTACTTACTACTACTACTACTACTAATAACAAACTACTACTAACTAACTACTAACTAACTAACTACTACTAACTACCTAACTACTACTAACTACTACTACTACTACTACTACTACTACTACTACTACTACTAGTACTACATCAACATCAACCACAACAAACACCACTACCAACGTGAAGTTTTACATGGCAGCGGAGCACTGACAACAGGGACAACATGCATCACACACCTTAAACATTGAGAGACAAAGGAGGCTTGATCTTGATCCTGCACAACAGGGGACTTCCAAACAGACAGAAAAATGAGCTCACCAGCAGCTGCAGCAACAACAACAGACGCGGATGAAAGCTTAGCATCACAACACAAGCTCAAACTGTAGCCGCCATTTTATGATGGAGACTATGCAACATTTGAAGACTGGCCCTACAAGTTCAAAGCATGCATGGGAGTACAACACAACTTCTACACACAGTTCCCTCCAAGAGCAGCGTCATCAACAACACGAGTGACAGAAGCAGAGCTGAGAGGAGCAGCCGCTTGCCAACAAGAAGCAGATGAATGGATCCAACTGGATCACAGCTTGAAGTACACGAAGAGAGAAAGGAGGCTTGATCCTACAGCAGTAGGGGTCTTCCAACAGGTGCTGATAATAACAACAACAGCTGCAGCAGCCACATTGTGCAGACAATGCGAACAAGAGATTGGTCTTGAGGCCTACATTGGTCCAGCATTGGTTACCTGACCAAACTACTTGAACCAATATTTGACCGCAACAACTTCGAAGGATCATTCAGCAACTGGGAATACGACATTCAACAGTATGAATCAGACAACAGTACAAATCTACCAGATCAAGTCAAGGTAGAAGTTCTGACGAACAGAACACGAGGATCATTGCAGCAACACCTACGCCCCAACGCAGGAGCATCACCAACGTACGCAGAGATACGAACAACAATCACTGAATACCAAAGAGCACACACGACCTTTAGCAGGTTACAACAGAACCCTTCAGAAGCAGTGTCAACAAACTACAGTGGAGGAACAGCACCGATGGACATAGGAGGCATCAGCAAAGGCAAATACAAAGGAAAAGGAAAAGGCAAACCCACAGGCAAGAAAGGCAAAAAGGGCAACAAAGGAAAAGGTTACGGAAGCTACGGTGAACATCAACAGGGAAACTACAGTTCACAGTCAACAGGAAAAGGAAATGTTGGACAAGAAACGCCCTACAAAGGACAACAACAGGACAAAGGAAAAGGAAAGCCTTACAGCAAATCAACAGGACAAGGAAAAGGACATGTCATATGTTACAAGTGTGGTCAACCAGGACACACAATGAAGAATTGTAGAGTTTCAGTTTACAACATCAATGATGGTGCACAATGAGATGTACAGAGCGCTGACACAACACAACAGTGGTACGAACAATCACACAACTACGATTCACACTGGTGGAACAATGATCAATCATCAGCACAACAGCTACAGGCAACAACACACGCAGAACAAGCATCTTTAATTCACATTGCAGCACTTAGAATTGCAACGGCAGGGATTGCAGCACAAGCACTGCATCACAACGACAGGATCAATAACCCTATGGTAGACAGTGGAGCAGTAACACATGTCTGCCCTCCGTGGTTCTCGCCAGAAACAGCACTACAACCACTTCAACAAGGTGAAGGGCCTGACCTGAGAACAGCAACAGAGGACACCATTAGGGTTTACAGTTGCAAATGGGTTTACATGACCAACAACAAAGATCAAGCAATAGTCATTCCGTTTTATGTCTGTGACGTGGCACATCCAATCTTCTCAGCAACAAGATTAGCAGAGCAAGGATTTGAAATTGTGCTGGGTGAACAGCCAGCCACGAAGCATCAAAAATGGATTTGAGTCAACATTGAAGCCACAGGAGGGTTTGTATTACTTGCCAACAAAGACAACAGGCACTCCAATCAACGCAAGATTGGATATCTCAGAAACAGAGCCAGGAATCAAAGCAATGATTTCCCCAGTCACAATGACTCCAACAGGAGCTAAACGAGTTACACACAGCAACAACACATGGATCTACAACAGTCCAAGATTCCTTGCAAGACGACACACAAGACAACGACAAGCAACTTACATACCTGACAAACAATGTCCAGCACCGATTGACAAGCTTGAAGATTACGGACGAACACTAGAACAAAGAAGAGATGGAACAACGGAGGATTTTGAGGAACAACTTCACAGCTTGCTGCCAGCACAGGCAAGGAGAACATTGGAATGTTTTAAAGTCAAACCTGACTTCAAACCACCAAAACCAACAATAGCAAAGCCAACACCCACAGGAACAGATCCACCAGGATCAAAGGAGATACAACAAAGCACAGTACCAGCAACAAGACACATGTACAAGAAGCCAGTTGACAGGCCATACATTGACGCACTGAGCGCCCCACATCAACAGTTATACCAACACTAAGAACATTCCAGCAACAACAGGAGACTACTGGATTAAAGAAGGACCCCAATGGAGGAGAGTTCATCAACAAGAGAGAACAGATCCCTATATACCACAACAGACATTTGATGGACCTGATGTCACACAACTCCGTCCAGACAGGACAACATTCGTCACTCCAGCAAATGGCAACAGAACATACAGAATTGACGGCGATTGGACAACAAAGGCAAAGGCAACATTGAGCATACCGTGGACAGGATCAACAAAGGTTGAAAAACAAACCTCTTACAAAGATGAATACTACACCATTGAAGAAGATGAACAGCAACAAGCACTTCCAGCAAAAGGGCTTAAAAGCCCAGATCAGCCAATACCACAAGAACATGCAGAACGCAATCTTACACATCCACTCTTCAGGAGTTGGTGCAAACAATGCATGCAGAACAAGAGCGAAACGGACGCGCGCAAGAGACAGCGCAAACACTGCAGAACACCTGTAGCGCAATCCGACTTGTGCTACTTCAAGTCATTAGGTGAACAGAAGACAACACCCTTTCAGGAACTGAGGTAGAAACGGGCATGTCAATGGCAGTGGTAGGTAGCAACAAGACCCAAGACTTCAACTACCACCTACACTGCATACAGTCATTCCTGATGGAATGTGGCAGAGTACAAGCAGTACTTAGCAACACTGTACTACAACCAGATCAAGAAGAACATTTGGTATCACTTCTTAAGGCAACAGCAGCAAAGCTTGGGGACAACGTCACAGTTCGACAATCACCATCTTATTCATCACAAACACAAGGAAGTGTCGAACGTTTCCACAGAACACTATATAATGGGAAGAGTGAGAACGTTGAAACCACAACTTGAAGCAAATTACGACATCAGCATCACCAGCCAACATCCAATCATACCGTGCCTTCTTTGACATTCAGCATACTTCCTCAACAGATGTGCAGCACATGCAGATGGAAACATCACCTTCTACGCAATATGGAGTAAAGAACATCGAACACCACAATGTGAATTTGGAGAAGCAGTCCTTTATCAACTACCATTCTGAGAAAGCCACAGCCACACATTGACATCCCCAATTTTTTTCCAAAAAATCATCAGTATCATTTTCAACAACATTATCAACACATCATCGGCATTTTTGACAGCTTCATTTCAATCATCTCCAACATTTTCACTTGTTCTTTGCCACTCATTGTGGATGTCTTCCAATGTCCCCAACATTATTGACGTTTTTTTCGTAGTAATGACCGTTGGGACTGCGACGTGTGTTGCTTGACGAGACTATTTCTTTGAAAGGATTACCAAAATGAGGTTTGATCTAGGTCTAGGTGGCCAGGGGCATCTGATATCCTGGCTCAGGATATCAGACCCCCCCACGCATGGACTACAGAAATCCTTTCAAGTCCTAACTTACAGTGGTGCCATTATTTATTCATGGCTGGTTTTATAGTAGATATATACTTATATGTATTATTTATACATATTCTACTTTGGTGTTCCTGGCTTGTAGCTTCGATCCAGGGCCATTTCTGCAACCCTGTTATAGATATATTCTAACTAATGTCCCTATTGGCTTTAGGGTACTTGCAATTGTGATTTCAATGTTGCAACAACGATGATGACTTTTTCCAATGACACTGAAAGCAAATTGAATCCCCAAAAGATCAATAGATGAAGGATAAACTGGTAAGTGGGAGAAATTATGATGTCAACTTGGCACTTTTCGATGACATTATGTCAACGAAAAGTTTCACCACCACCAATGAAGTGAAAAGAGCAGTAAAAGAAGGAAAAACTACATCATTATATCAGGCATAGCGTCGGAAGGAGGAGGAAAGTATATAGAAAAAGAGGACGAACATGGGGAAACTTGTGAAACTGAAAGGATTATGGTTGGTACGCACTAAAACATTTCAAATTTGCAGAAAAAAATTGATGAAAAAGTAGAAAAACCTGTTGATAACAGGGTTGGGGGGTGATGGTTTTTTGAAGATTTTTTGAAAATTTTTCGAAGTTTTTTTTTGAATATTTTTGGAGATTTTTAAAACTTTTTTTGTTTTATGAAAAAAACTCGAGGTTTTTTCAATTGTTTGAATTTGAAAAAATCAAGAAATCAGTCAATTTGGTGACTTTTGGGGATTCTTGCAATACCTCTGGCAGGGTGACACGGTGATGATTATGGTGATGATTTTTTGACAACGTTTTTGATGTTTTATTGAAAAGACCCGAGTTTTTTTTTTGAATTTTCTTGATTTCCTGCCAAAAACGTTGGAAATTTTCAATTTTGATGATTTGGAGATGATTTTTTGATAATGTTTTTGATGATTTTTCGAAAAAAACCCGAGTTTTGTTTTAAATATTTTTCTTGAATTCCTGCCCCAAAAGTGGAAAATTTTCAAATTTGATGCTTTGGAGATGATTTTTTGATAATGTTTTTGATGATTTTTTGAAAAAAACTGGTTTTTCCATGAATTTCTTGATTTCCTGCCAAAAAAAGTTGAAAATTTTCAATTTTGATGATTTGGTGATGATTTTTTTGATAATGTTTTTGATGATTTTTTGAAAAAAAAACGTTTTTTTTTGAGTTTTCTGGATTTCCTGCCAAAAAAGTTGAAATTTTTCAGCTTTGATGATTTGGCGATGATTTTTTGAGAATGCTTTTGATGATTTTTTAGGAAAAAGTCGAAGTTTTTGTTGACTTTTTTGATTTCCTGCCAAAAAAGTTGATTTTTTCAAGTTGATGATTTTGGTGATAATATTTGGAAATTTTCATTGTCCTGGACTTCCAGCAACAATTGCTTAAACTTCATGAACTCTGGTAACATGTTTCGAAATGTGATACATGTCGGTGATTTTGTTGGGTCAAAAAATTGAGAACGTCACAAGGAATAAATGACATGCACATATATTGTAATACATTTGATTTGATGATCATGGATATGCAAAGCTAATTGAGGATGATATTTTTTGATAATATTCATGATAATTAAAATGACAATTTTTTTGAGAAAGAAATATTTTGTGATTTCCAGTCTGTGGCTGGCTCAGTTTTTCGTAAAACTTCCAAACGTGAAGGACCTACCGAAGCTGGAAAGCAGATTTCCCCCCAGCAATTTGGCTTGGCAAGGGCGCAGGGCCCGGGAAAACACTCTTCGGCATAGCAACACAGGTCATAGGGCCAAGAACAATCAAGAGACTGCCAATGCCAGAGAAATTCCGCAAACAGCTGTTGGACGTCATCAACAACCGCGGATTGAACAAATTTCCAACTGCAGGTACAGCAGCACCGTTACTGGCATTATACAAACCTCGGCAACGAACACAGAAGGAATCAGCATCAGCATCACAACCGGTGACAGGTGAACAGACAACAGAGCAGCAGCAGCCTCGACTACCAATTGCGGATTCACCAATGGCAACAGCATCAACACATCAGCATCAGAGGCCAGCGCTATCATCATCAAAACGAACACTTCCAGACGACGTTGCTGCAGGTTCACCGTCGAAACAGACACGACGACGGGAAGCACTGACAGGTCTAACGAGACCGGAAGCAACAACAGAACCGGCAGCATTCGGACAAACGACCACAGCAATCACCATCAAGACAAAGAAAGGCAACGAGGTTAAGGCATGTTCCAGAGAAGACACAAACGAACACATCACAGAGATGATCCTACTGGAACTGATCATCGACAGCACAGGAGGACTAGACACAGCCAGAACCGCAACCGGGGAAGGCCGCTGACGTCAACTTTGGGATCGTTCGAGGTTCAGTACAGCGCAACGGCATCCCGGGGAGACCGATACACCACTAAGATTTTGGTCCAAGCGAGATCTCTCACCTTAACGACCCTCTGCAGCACACGCGAAAAGGCCAAACATCAGCGCCAAACACTAAGCGCTTGGCGCGCTCCCCCTTACAGCGAGGGGTCGGCGGATATTATTGTTAGTAGTATTAAGTTTGAGTCTATCCAAGCCATCTTGACTGAAAGCTGGGTGAAATTTCTTGATTTGGAATTCCTGCCTGGCAGTCCTCCTCATCTTTCCACGCATTACTAACGGTTGGACAAGTGCCGATGCGTTTGCCTGCAGATTCCAACATTCCAACCCGACTGGATTCAATATGATCTCTTAAGCAGGATGCGGGTGCAAGAGCGCCCAAAGTGCACTCTCTACACGCATCTCATTTTCTGATTACTTGCAGGGCTTAGGAAGCCGGGGATACCTTCCATGTCCTTTGAAACCTTTGATTTCGGCTATGCGAAATTCATTTGCGGGCAGGTCCCGTGGACCTGCTATATGATGAAGCCTGGCATTCTATGGTCAGACCAACAGGCCCGGAAACTAGTGCTTTGTGAGTGCTTCGTGGGACCCCCCCCCACATCCTCAAAAACATGTTTGATTCTTCGATGATGTTTGGATTGCCTGGATTGCCATCGCTCAGGAGGATATTCTGGGAGAAGAAGAAGAGGACATTTTTGCTTGGTGCTTGGTCTTGGTGGCATGATTGATGATACTTCATCCCTGTTCTATGTGCTTTCTCTAGAGTTCTATGTTAAACAAAAAAAAGATACTGAACACTGCACACAAAGCCATACTGACAATGAGCTCCCTCAAGCACTGAGTTGTACGTACCACTACTGGATTCGTGATGACCCTTCAAAAGGGTTCAGCGAGAAGATGTGTATTGGTCAGCTGGCTGACAGCTGGCTGTCCAAATGCAAGAAAGAGCCGACTCACCCATTGAATCAACATTTTCGAGAGTCGATGTGATTTGCACTCATTTTCGATGAATGAACAGGGAGATGAAGAATCGGGGTATGGAACGCCAGATTAGGAAGGCAACATGAAATATCCATGTCACATATATAACACTATAGGTGGTGACAACTCAAACATTTTTTATTTTCACCCCTGGGGAAGTGATCCAATTTGACTTGCGCAAATATTTTTCAAATGGCTTGGGGTTCACCAACCACCAACTAGATACAGCATTTAGATCCATTATTCAGCAGTATTTCAACAGAAACATCTCCGAATCTTGGGGCAATGCGCCACCGATTCTGCCAATTTTCATGCTTTATCACTTGAGCAGTAACCGAAAAACCCGGGTTATTTGCCATATATAAGGGAGAGTACAACCCAAGTATATAGGAATTCAACATGAGCCTCTATCAGGATCCGTATTAAGCAACCAGTCAGTATTTGATGGAATGTCAGGGCCAAGGGTTTGGGTTCAACGTTTCCGTTGCTCCCATTCGTTGGGAATGTAGGGGATCCTTGGGATGATTTCAGCATCCTCAAATCGGAGGAGCCAGATGAATCAGATGAGGCCCTTTTGGGATCAATCAGTGGAAGATCATGTCTAGTCAACCTGCCCCGCCCTAACGTACCCCTCCCCCAGAAACAAATGTTTAATCGGGACTTAAGGGCAAACAATGGTTTTCATAAGCCGTTCATGAGGCGGTCGCTAGTGTCCAAGTACAGGGGTATCAAAAAGTCGATTTTGCCATATAAATCTGAACTGGCTATGGTGACAAGATATGATACAAACTTAAACTGTATCCAGAACCTGGAAACAACATCAAGCCCTCTGTCAACGTCGATCCGATGATTGTTCGTCACTAGGATGTCCCACTGGAAGTTACAATAACTGATCACTTGTTGGGTAACCTAATTTTTCACCTGAAATAAGGGGACTTATGCAAATATATATATATATATAAATATCATATACATATTTTGAGATTTAGTAACTAGTACACATTTAGATGTGGCATGACATTCTCATAACGTATTTGCGGCGGTTAGTAGTTTTGCAAAGCGTATATTTATGACATATGATGTACATACATCTAATATGTTCGAGAATTGAATGCAATACACCTTGTCATTCTCACCCATTTTTATTGATCATTGTCATTGTTGAGTAATGCGACATGTTAAGTTATCCTTCAAAGCTATTGACTCATGTTGATATGCTTATTTTCATTATAATGGTGAACGGCATTTTTGAAGGTTTTTTTGGGATCCCAGCAACCGCTCCGGGATGAAAGCCTCGCACATCCTGGCTGCTGTTTTTGGGGCCCAACATTAATGATAGAATATTCTGCTTGGCAGTATGTATCACTGAATGCACCAGGTATACCAGATACATTGACTTTGGTTTGTGGCTTTGTGCGATCTGAACTGAAAAAAGAAAGATTAACCACCATTGATCTTCACCTTGGCCCATGGCCTCGCGGGACTCCGCAGGTCCCATTGAACCTGGCAGCCTCGTCATCAGCAGCACCGGCGCCGGTGTTGCTGCGACGGCCCGCGCCCGCGTGGAAGGACTGCTGGTGTGAGGGAGCTGGTTGCTTCGTGACTTAGTGGTCATTGATGTGGGGGTGTGAAGATATTGTTGGTGATGAAATTAGGTGAGGTATTGTTAGTTTGAAAGTTGAAAGACTATCAAATTGAATTTGGAATGAGGTACTTGTATCATTGGATGTATTGTAGATTGTACTGTAATTTCATTGATGTGTGACGACGCAGCAACTCCAGAATACCCTTTGGAAGGCTTGCACAAAACTAAGTTCCCTGGCCCTAAAGACTCAGAAAAAAAACAGTTGCCCCCAGCTTTCTTAAAAGCCCATTTGCCCTTGAGAATCCTATCATTTTTGGGTGAACCTACCATGTGCACAGGAGATGCAGCAGCGCTTGGGCTGCGCTTCTTCCACAGAACAAGCACCCGCACCACATCCAGTGCCTGCGCCCTGCGACCAGGGCGCTACGTGCAGGTGGTCGGGTAACATTTGGTGAGTTTTTGTTTCTCCATGGGAATTTTTGAATTACTCCATCGAAAACTACCCCCATCAGAAATAGAACTTATGTAGTAAGTCATAGGGAGAGTTATTTGGATGACAATGGTGATTAAAACCATTTATGATTATTTGACTCTTAAGGTTCTAGCGGGGTTGGCTTTGGGGCCGGCAGCTAAGATTCCATGATTCCCATGATTTCGTGGTCTGGGAGGAGAAACCCAGCATCCCACAGCCAACAGCTGGGAAAGATGGTGAAATGAAGTGAAATGTAGATTGTGGATTCATTGAAGATTTCGTACCGTACAGTCATTGTGCTATGAATCCAAGATTTGCTTTCTTTTGTGAAGTGGATAAATCCCCAAAAAGGATTTCATGTTGGCAAGAACTGTTTGTTTTTTTTTGGTTGTGTGTGTGTGTGTCTTTTATGAGATTTTAGATGTCACCAGACCAGCTGGGAAGCTCCTCATCCACCCGGTTGTTCCGAAAATGGCTTTGAGTTCCAGAGGTCGTTGTGGTGTAATGGATCAACCCACTTCTCAGATCTACACCCAGCCTGATATGAAGTGCAGTTAGCAAAATTCCACTCCCACATTGACATTCATCCAAAGTTAGCCTAGTTGACAACCAGTAAAACCACCGAGGAAAAAGGTCCATGTCGGGTGAAACCACTTGGAATGAAGCGTATTTCAGGCAAATCCAGGTGGGCGAATTATTCTAGATTTGGCCAGATTAGATTGGTTGAGGTCTGGACGTGCTCCGAACTGGAGCTCCAACTGGCACAAGGCATGAAACCATGGTGATTCTGAAGCTCAAAATTTGCAACGAGTGCATTGAAGGTGGCATAAGTTTAAAAAACCTTCGTCCGCTGCGAAAAGGAAAGGGCAAGAGCGGCGAAGGTAAGAGCTCAAAGGCAGGTTGTGCACTTGGATGTGCGCATGCAGTTGCACATATTTGGAAGACATATCAGCGTGTCGCTTATTTGACAGGGCAAGCATGAGGATATCTACCCTGCCAAGAGCAACGGCAAAGCTGCTGGAAAACGCAAAAGCAAGAGCAAGTGTCTTGTCGGCAGCTGTGATTCCAGCAGATGCGGGCCCTTTTAGAATCGTTCAATTGAATCGAGATATTATCTCCCAACCTTGGTGCACGGTACACTCCTTTCCAACTAACGGTGGCTAGTTGGCTCAGCCACAGGCACCATCACAGCAAAGGCTTTTTGAAGGTCCGAAGGTTTCAGGGAAGTGACGCATTTATTGGTCGGAGTGCAATATGTATTCTTGTTTTTTTATGATATAGCTCGGCCTCGATGTAAGGGGTCAGGGCCCTGTCAAACCTGGGCTTTAGCAGTTTGTTGTGATGTAAGGTATGATGGCTACGATGAGCCCAAGGCTGCGGACTGTATGCATGGCATGGCGCCCCGTGTGATGTCCCGGTGTGATGTGGTGTGCTTTGCTCTGTACCATGTTTGTTGTACTGTTTGATCTTGGTGTCGTTTGTGTGTGTGTAATGGCCGTGATCACCCAGCCTAGCGCAGGGAAAGGGCGAGAGCAGCAAAGGAAAAGGAAAGCCACGCAGATCTGATGATGAGGTGTGTAGCCTCCGGAGAAGGGACGTCGTACTTGAAAAGGTTGTTGTGACTATATACAATAGCTAGAAAATTACAATTGTTCCCTGAAGGGTTGGGTTGTATGTGGTCTCTCGGGAAAACAGCGTTTTGAATGATTTCTCAGTTGTAAGGTTCCTAGCTGGCGGACACACAGCGAAAGATAACCGGATGGGGGTGCAAAAATCATGGAATCAGTTATTTCTGTTGCCTTCTTTTTGGCTGCCATTTTTTGCTATGGATTAGAAGGGGTTGGAGTTTTGAAACATATTTATATTGTTTGGGATTTTCTGAGTGGTCCTTTTTGTTGATGACGATTTACTTTCCTTCGAAATCCATTTGTGAAAGATGCATTTTTTAATTGGCCTTTATGGCGAGAGGCGTTACGAATCATGAGGGCGGTTGGGGATGAGAGGATCACAGTTTTATAGACAAATGGATTTGACAAGAGGTAGGTGGGTGATTGAGAACTGCAGGTAAATGTAAGAAATCAGTGTTTTCCACGGTATATTTCTGGTATATTAAGTTCATCTTATATATATATACTAATTAATTATGTTTTTTGAAACTAAGATGACAACTGTGATTTCCACCATCCTCAAGCTTTTGATGGACACTGCGTTTGGGGCTTTTACGGGGTTTGTTCATCTCCTCCAATCCGGAGTGGTCTCAAACTGGCGGGGTCTTGCTTGCCCAGCGCACTGTGGCAGTCCATCCTTTGGTGCTCTTTTGGCTTCCTTTCTACTTGGATTTTGCTCTTGCTTGATCCTTTGTGGACTTTTTGCCTTCTGGGTGCTTGGACTTCGAGACCCACTTCCTGCTGCCCCTTCAGCTGAACCTCGAATCAATCCGCGGCTTTCGAGGTACTTGGATGAGCCAGGAGGACTTCAGCTTGCTGGCCTCTCAATCTCTGTGAGAGGATCACCTGCTAGCGCAGCTTCCTTTGTTCGTGACTTGGCCTCTCCGGCCCAATCCACTGCCCGTCATAGCTTTGAATCTGCTGCTTCAGCTTCACCTGCTATTCAGCCAGATCCCGTCAGGTCTACTTTGTTCTCTTCACCTGCTCGGACTACTTCCAGCCTTTCCCCGAGTTCAGAGACTCGAGCATCCATTGCTGCTTCGTTCCCTCCTTGCCCTGGTCACTTGTTGGACTCTCTTGCACCTCGTCTGCGTGGTCCTACATCCGGTGAATATCGCATCAGGAGAGCTTGGGTATTGTGTGCTGGCCTGCCAGAGGTTCTCTGGCCCTCGTATCTACGACTCGTCTCGAGCCTTCTTTGCTGCAGTTGGCAGGATCGAGGGATCTGACACAATCTGCCACGGCTTTCCATCAGAGGCTGAGTGGGTGGCTTATCCCTTGTCCTTCAATTAGGAGCAATGGCAACTACAGTGGTAGAAGGATTGGAACAGGTCTTCAAGCCCTATGTGCTGGAGATCGCAACATCAGGTGCAGAGGAGGATGGGAGCAGCCTATGTTTGGCTTTGGTTGTAATCCGAAAGCCATCGGGTTTGCTTCTTGCTATCCCGGCAGGATTTTTCTCAGAGGAGGTCTTGGAAGATGGCCAGTCTGCAGGACCTATGGAATTAATTGGTCCCTCACAACAGCTACCCCACAGCAGCTAGCTGCCCAAGGGGTGACGATGACAAAGTATGTGGAGAGGTTTGGAGGATTTGGAAAGGCCAGAGATTATGGCCAGGTGATGTGGCAACTTGCATTGATCATGGACTACCTCCAGACAGAAAACTGGCAGGGAGCGAAGGATGCGACAGCGTTGCTAGCGGTGTGCTTGGAACAAACATCGCTAGACGGTGTGATGGATGTGGGCCTCCTATTGTCGCTGGTGGAGGACCCGCCATCATCGGTTTTCACAAACCGCTCCTTAGCCCCTTTGTCACGGGGGAGAAGCTTCGCGCCACTAGCAGATCAAAGGTGGATCACAGTGGCACTGTCGTTCATAAAGGAATTAGATGTCATCAGTCAGAAAAGGGCAGATCTTGTGGGGGGGCGGGGGAGCCCATCAACGGAGGTGCCAACCCCCAAAGTCAAGCCAAAGCCACAGCCAAAGCCTTGGAAGAAAAAGAAGAAAGGCCTAGAGGATGGCCAGGGAGAGGATGCATAACTGATGCTCATAGGAGGAGCTTGAGGTGATTTCCAGCTCCCATCACTTGACACCACCACATGGGGAGGGAACATGTCCGAGTGACCGCTGTTATTCCGATCCTGTGGATGTGCCGGGTGGGGGGAGCAGGAAAAACAACTACAGAGCATCCAGGCGTGGCTACAAAAAGGAAAGAAAAGGAAGGAATGTATCCTTTTCGACGTTTGGGGATACCAAGAAAGCAGATGAAGAGGATGAAACGTGTCCTCAGTCCATCACGTTCCAGAATCTGGTTGCATCTATGCCTCGATGGGTGCTGTCTACTAAGACCAGGTTCGCCTATTTTGTGTCGAGGTCTTTTCACATCAAATGTCAGGGCTCTGCCCTCTCGACCGCAGTATTTCCTTTGCCTCTAGCGGATTTCAACTTGGCTGGGGGTAGAGGCCTCAGGCTATCCAGACGGAGATGGAAGTGCCTTGCAAGGAAGAGGCTTCTTCACATTATCATCATGGCATTGAACTTCCTGCATGATGGTATGTCAATTCAGAGGCTGGATATGCTTGGGAGGCGACCAAATCTGATACAGAGAGCTATTCACAAAAGGCTCAGGTCGCTCATTGCTGCGTGTGATACTCCGGGATCCTTTGCGATCAATCCCGGAAGGTCTGGAAATGAATTGGTTGCACGTTTGAAGTGGTTGGAGGACTTTGCGAAGACATGCCCTCTGGTCTCTTTTGGTTCCTATGGTGGAGGACCCGAGGATTTGGATGACTCGGGTCCGAAGAAGGTTGGTGTTGTGGCTGCTCAACAATCGTCGCAGTTTGAGTATGTTGAAGGTGATCTTGCCCCTTACCGCCCTTTAGATGCTGGTCGTTTGAAGTTGACTGGGTCTGGGGGATGGGATCTTGCAAAGCACCTTCATGATGAGCTTTGGCTTCCGTTTGTTGAGCCAGCAATTTTGAGGCATGGATATGTAGATGAGACTGTTGAGGGGCCAGACTTTCGGCTTGAGAATCGTGATGAGAACCTCAAGCTCGCGAAGCTTTGGTCGGCACAAGGGCTACTTTGCCTTTCTGAAACACCACCCTATGGAGACAACTACTCCAGGGTGTTCAATAATCTGAAGAATGAAAAGATAGACAGGCAGATAGGGGATCGCAGATTGATGAACGCTGCTGAGTTGCCGATACGTGGACCATCAAAACAACTACCTGGTGGGTATTTGATGACGTCCCTGCATTGTCCGCCTGGCTATTCTCTACGTGGAATAGTAACGGACAGAAAGGACTTTTACCATCAAGCTGGTGTGACTCGGTCGAGAGCGAAAACAAATTGCCTCCCCTTTTGCTTATGACTGTCGAGAGTTTGAAGGCACTGCTGCACTACGTGAGATGCGTGAAGCTATCGCTGGACATGGGAAGAGTAGGGAGGTCATTGGGGACTGCTATGGTGGTACCAAGAGGAGACCTTTGTTGGTAGAACCTGCTGTGGCCTATCCATGTTTCTCCTCATTATTTCAAGGCGATCATTGCGGAGTGGAGTTTGCATTGAGTGCACACGCAGCATTGCTTGAGGATGCAGGGCTATTAGGAAAGAGGAGCCGCATACTTGGACATGCGCATTTCCCAGCTGGCCCCCTTCATGAGGGGTTAGTCATAGACGACTATTATGCCATAAGCAGACAACGAGTTGGTGACAGGAGGCCGCCTGAGGTTGTAAAATGCCTTGATGTGGCTCGGGAAGCTTATGGAAGAGAAGATGTCCTGGGATCACCGGAGAAGGATGTGATCAACAGTCAGCACTTCAGAGCGGTTGGGGCCGAGATTAATTGCAGTGAGGAGGTGAGGTCCCGTGGTCTTGCAACAGTCTCTGCTCCGACATCAAAGAGGCTGAGTATGTCGGTTTTGTCTCTGAAGGCTGCAGCATTACCAGTGGTGTCCCGAGGCATGATGTCCCGGCTGGTTGGAAGTTGGATGAGCATCATCATGTACCGCAGGTGCTTGTCGTCTACTATGTCCCTGGTTTTTCAATATGGTGTTCAAGGAGGGAAGCCGGAGGATGAGTTGTTGCATCTCCCTCGAGCTGTGGCACAGGAGTTGGTTTTGCTCTCCATTTTCTCCTTTGTGGCGGCTTCTGATATCAGTGTGCCCTACTGCAGGAGGATCTTCGCAACGGACGCATCTATGAGGAAAGGTGCTGTGGTGTCAAGAGAGGTTTCCCACGATGTGGCGAAAGCTGTATGGTTAGGTGGTGACAAGAAGGGCGCCTATACCAAGTTAGAGAATCCCTTTGCTAGTGCCTTGAAGAATCTTGGTTTTGAGAGTGAGAAGGTTGCAGACTCAGATGACAGATTGGGCGCCCCATCAGCTGGCCTCGACTTCTCATTTGATTTCTGTGAGATTTGTGGTGGGTCTGGAGTTGTTTCGAAGGAAGCCGCAAGGTTGGGAATGACGGTCTGTCCACCGATTGAACTGTCAAATTCGGAGCACTATGACATCAGCAATACTAAGCTGATAGAGTGGCTGTGTTTTATGATCACCAGTGGAAAGATCCGAAGTTGCATGCTTGAGCCACCGTGCACTTCTTTCTCTCCTGCCGCCCACCCGGCGGTAA
Source organism: Breviolum minutum Mf 1.05b.01 (assembly GCA_000507305.1). Classification (NCBI taxonomy): domain Eukaryota; class Dinophyceae; order Suessiales; family Symbiodiniaceae; genus Breviolum; species Breviolum minutum. The sequence goes on along the minus strand of DF243805.1, from coordinate 19,545 downwards.
GGAGCTATAGTCAACCATTGGGCTTCGACAGAAAGTTTTGGAAGACGTGGTTAGGCAATTTGCTTGCATTCAGATGCTTCACGTTGATGCTGGTGGCATGGCATGCTGGTCGCCCATCTCTCTTCGAACAGCCATTTCTGTCCAAAATGGCCTGGTTGACCATTTGGTCCTACATGAAGAAGATCGGTTTCCTTGAGACATCTATCGCATCGTGCGCCTTTGGATCGCCACATCTGAAGAGATTCAGACTACTTCACTACAAGCTCAACCCAGAGATGCTCTCCGTGGCTTGTCCCAGGAACCACCGTCACATCAGAATAGAGGGTAAGCTGACAAAGCCCTCGGCTGTTTATGTTCCAGCTTTGGCTAAGAGATTTGCTGAAGCCTTCCACCTTGCTCTTTCAACTCAGAAGGATGAGGAAACAGCTGATGTGAGGGGACCTAAGGTTGAGTCTCTGGTTTTGAATGATATCCTTGCTGGAGGAGAATGGAGGACAGATTTGCAGTGGTTTTGGAGGGTGCCTTCCCACATCAACATTTTGGAGTCGCATAGCTACCTCTCTTTGTTGCGGCTTTTGGCACAGGAGGGTGGAGACATGAGGTTCTCTGCACTACTTGATTCACAAGTAGCAAAATGCAGCCATGCTAAGGGTAGATCGTCAAGTGTGGCTCTGACACCGTCTTTGAGGAAGGCGGCTGCAATACAGGTTGCAAGTGGACTTTATGGTTCATTCGGTTTCGCGCCAACAAGACTGAACGTAGCTGACGACCCCACAAGAGATGTGGCTGTGAGGCAACCTGCAATGAGATCCATACTTGAAGGTTCATCCCTGGAGTTCATCCAAAAGCTCCATTCACTGCAGTTCTCAAGAGTTTCGGCTGGCTGGATTCGGCTAGTCATTTTGCTTGGCTTTCTACCTGCTAAGCTGCATGCTCTGCCCACTTCTGGACTTTCTGTTGATCCCAGCTTCGTCTTGGATTTCAACTGCCCAGCTGCGGGAACTAATTGGATTTTTGCTCTCTCTGTTCTTTGTGGAATTTCACTGTCGCTTTGGGCTTTTGCTGTCTATCTGCCACCAGTCTCCCTGAGGTCCATCTCCTTACCCCAAAAACCCCGAAAGTGTTTTGGGAAGCAGTGTAACCATCGTAGCCATTGCCCCTCGCTACTGTGGTTTCTTCTTGTCACTTGTGATGCTATGGAAACTGGTGGAAGGTCCAATGCGGACCAGCTGCGAGCTGCAAGACGGTTTGGCAATACGCTGCACACGGATCGAGTGATGAAGCCCCAGACGAGACGGAGGCGAGACAAGCTCATAGATGATTTCGAGAGTTGGGCACTGGCCTCTTGTGGTGTTAGCATTGTTGGCATGCTGGATGCAGTCACTGTAGATTCAGAAGCCATATCTACTTTGCTGGTCGCTTATGGGAAAAGCCTCTACTATTCTGGTCGGCCTTATGGCGTCTATAGCGAATCTATCAATGCTGTTGTGTCTAGACGTGGTAGCTTGAGACGACAGTTGGGTACCGCGTGGGATTTGGCATTTTCGTGGGTTGCAGACGAACCTGCAAGTCATCACCCTGCTATGCCGGTTTCAGTTTTACTTGCAATTTCGTCTTTGGCTATGCTCTGGGCTTGGCCTGTTGAGGCAGGTATTTTTCTGCTGACACGGGCAGGCCTGTTAGTTACGTATTGGTGAAGTGATCGGAGCATACCGGAGGGATCTTATACTGCCACAGGACGCAGCGCCAGGAACTTTGTGTGCACTGCTCCGCATCACGACGCCGAAGACGAGAGGACGTGCTGCAAGACACCAGTCGGCAAGAATAGATCAGAGTGACTTGGTCGAATATCTGGCTCAGGTGTTTGGGGGCTACAAACGTGATCAGAAGCTGTGGCCTATGTCTTCATCAACATTGCGTAAGAGGCTCAACCTGCTACAGTCTGCTCTTGGCCTTCCTACGAGGAAAAGCCACGACAGCTTACCGTTTGACCTTGGATCTTTTAGACCTGGGGGGGCGACAGATTTGCTGCAGAGGTTCGAGGGTTCGGAATTGGTCAGACGTAGGGGACGATGGGTTAGCACAAAAGTGCTAGAGATCTACCTTCAGGAAGTCTCCACAGCAGTTTTTAGAACGAAGCTCGACCAGTCCACAAGAAGCAGAATTGACAGTTTAGCGCAGGCCTTCACTGCAATTCGCCTTCAGGTCCAGGAGAACCTTGCGGCAGAGATCCCACAAAAAGCATGGCAGCACTTGTGGAGCACACAGGCATTCGGATGAAAAGGTTGGAAGTTTGGGAGATGGCCAACATGGCCTTTTTGCACTGCAGAAATTGCAGTAGAGATCCATCATTCTTTTGGTGTGAAAAAGAAGGCGGAATCTTGAAACTAAGATGACAACTGTGATTTCCACCATCCTCAAGCTTTTGACCCTCCCATGCCCACCCGTGGCTCCAAAGTGCTGGGAGATGGCCAACATGGCCTTTTTGCACTGCAGAAATTGCAGTAGAGATCCATCATTCTTTTGGTGTGAAAAAAGAAGGCGGAATCTTATATATGTATTTTTTGCATATCGATAGAACATAATGCGCCCCTTTTGAAGGCTTCACCTCTGCCTGCGCCCTGCGACCAGGGCGCCCACGTGCAGGTGGTCGGGTAACATTTGGTGAGTTTTTTTTCTCCATGGGAATTTTTTAATTACTCCATCGAAAACTACCCCCATCAGAAATAAAACTTATGTAGTAAGGCATAGGGAGAGTTATTGAGATGACAATCACCGCAAAAAAAACATTGGGAAGAGCTGGAACTGAAAAAACGATTTGCAAACGCCAAACCCCACCAAAAAAAGATAAAACATCCCAAAACAAAAAATAATTTCCAAAACAATTCCGCGGCCATATTACATGGAGCATGCAGTCGTGGTTGAATAGGTGGATTCACATACTGTAGAACAACAACTTGGATACGCCAAAAAGGTCGGATTTTTTCGCGTACCAAAATGGTTTCAACATGTTTGATAAATGCGTTACGAAGTTGCTGGAGTGTTTTTTCATGCGAACTCCCACCCACAGGAGTTGATTCTTTCCACCCTTCAGCCTTGTGAATCTTATGATCTGAAAGGTCGAGATCATCGATGAATACGAACCATTCTTCCACTTTGAACATCAATCTGCAGATCATTACTCAGATGACCCAGGAGTGATCCAAGTCATGTCTCGGCAGGCCAAAGGAAAGTCGACGTCTAAAGGGAAAGGGAAAGATTTCGGCAAAGGCCAGAACTGATTGATGCCTTGATGCTTTCCTTGCCAGGTTTGTCACTTAGCAAAAGCAATTGGAGTTGAAGAATGACCCTAGATTTTCTTGCATATCATTGTATGTTTTAGACCAGCCGTTCATTCCCAAGTCGGCACATAATTATATATGCAAATTGTAGTAGTTCTTGAAGTGTCGCACGGACTAGTACTCTAGGATTTTTTTGAAAGCAACATATTCACTACCAAAGACCTTTGCTTAACAACATGCAGAAGAAACTGCAATGGTTTTAGTTTCGAACGTCCTAGAAGGAGCCTTGGAGGGGACTTAAGAGGGAGGCTTAAAGGGCGGCTTGAAGGGCTTTCCACGTTGCGCTCTCACATGACCCTTTTCGTCCGCTGCGAAAAGGAAAGGGCAAGAACGGTAAAGGTAAGAGCCAAAGGCAGGTTGTGCATCTGGATGTGCGCATGCAGTTGGTTGACTTTCGATGTGATAGGTTGAATTCACACCAATGCCCAGTACTTTACCAACTATGATCAAGCATTTTGAAAAGTACCGTTGCTCGGAGAGATGACATGATAGCGGGGATTCAGGGTAAAGTTCCTGTGTGTCCCTGCACATGGATCAACATGAAACTGAAAACACAAATCCGTAAGGCAATTTCATGTACTTTGTTTGCCCACCACTGGGTTAAAGTTCATCAAGCCAAACGGATCATTTTGGACAGCCCATACACTTAACACATCAAGAGTATCTAGAATGGTCTTGCAAAGTAAACCAGCTTGTGTCTGCATTTATTGTTCAGTATACAACAGTATACATGTCGGCATCGATGTATGTACATAAGCTGTGTACATGTAACTCTCCTACCACAGAAAGCCAATCAGTTGGCTGGTGCGGCATTTTGGTGGGTGGCTGAATCGCAATGGCGCAAAATCAAACTTAGATACCATCCAGTAAACTAATAAGGCAATGGAAAATCTACCTCTTGTAGTGATATTACCTATGGAAAAATTGATTTACATGGATGGATTTTCATTATATAATGGGATTTAATCTAATCTAATGGATAGAAGTCATTCACGAAGAAGCACTGGTCAGTTGGTCGGGGAGGCTTGAAATGTCCATGCTGGTCACTCATCGAGTTAACTTGTAGACACGTAGCCAACATCCTGAAATCAGAATGAAAAATGCAGAATGCTTGACGATTGTTTCGGGGATACATGCTCTCCAAAGTCAAGTGACGACCCAAGTCCAGAATTGCAAAACCAAAGAAAACTCAAATATGCATCTGTCGTAAACACGTTCTTAGCGTTTAGCGTTCCTAAGATAGTTTTGAGGTTTGTGCCATGTTGGCAAGTGAACTGATGCCTAACCACAGTACTTCTCAACAATGCACATATTTGGAAGACATAAAAGCGTGTCGCTCATTTGACAGGGCAAGAATGAGGCTGACTGCCCTTCCAAGGGCAAGGGCAAAGATGGAAAAGGCAAAGGAGGAAAGACCAAGGCAAGAACACCCAGCGAAAGATAACCGGATGGGGATCAGTTATTTCTGTTGCCTTCTTTTTGGATGCCATTTTTTGCTAGGGTTGAAGTTTTGAAACATATTTATATTGTTTGGGATTTTCTGAGTGGTCCTTTTTGTTGATGACGATTTACTTTCCTTCGAAATCCATTTGTGACAGATACATTTTTTAATTGGCCTTTATGGCGAGAGGCGTTACGAATCATGAGGGCGGTTGGGGGTGAGAGGATTACAGTTATATAGGCAAATGGATTTGACAAGAAATGAGGCATTGGCATACCTGTTTTATGAGACGCGTATTTTACCAGTTTTGTTTTACATGATTTGTTGCTAGAGATGTAAATGACACGACAGGATGCATGGGTTCATGGGTGAACCACTGATGAACCCATCCTGAAGGGGTCATTGTGAGCAGCTGGAAGCTTTACAGATACCACCCGAAGCTTCAAGATACATCGATCGTTTTAGAAGAAGTCTTGTTTCTTTCGGGTGGGGGGAAGGGAGGTAGGAGGTAGGTGGGTGATTGAGAACTGCGGGTAAATGTAAGAAATCATTGTTTTCCGCAGTATATTTCTGGTATATTAGTTTCATCTTATATATACTAATTAGTTTTGATATTTTTTATATATGTATTTTTTGCATAAGGGCTCCGGGGTGTGTCTGTGAGTTGCCCCTCATAGATACGCTGTAGTGAACAACCGGTCGGCCCCAGTGTTCCTCTTGCCATATCTTCGATTGGCTACGAGCACGTTCTTCTTTTGCCCTGCTCTATTTGTTGGACCTCTTTGCGGTGATCTTTCTCTACGAGTTGGGGTACACTCGTGGACATCATCATCTACAAGGCTCCACCATCACCGTCCTGGCACCGTCGTGCCAGACGGAAAAGACAAAGAGCACGACGCCTCTTGAGAACAACCAACCACAGCAGGACAGCTCTTCGAAGGAAACGATCGGCCTTCATCCTTTTACAGCAGCACCACAGTCAAGCACCGCCAAGCTTTGGGAGCATGTCAACAGCTCCGTGGCACTGCACATGTGGGAGGAAGAACAGCCATCGAGCGGAGTTCTGTCAGAATTGTGGTACGTCGTGGCTATGGGTTTTTGGTCAATCCTACTCGCATGGGAAGTCTGCACGTCCAGGACGAGAGTGGGAAGATGGTCCAAAGACTCCAAGGCAACGTTCGCAAAGCAAATCAAGAGGTGGCAAAAGCAAAGGGCATCCCAAGGGGGGAAAAGCAAATGGCGGCAAACAAGGAGGCAAGGAGATGGGCTACAGTGCAGCCGAAAATACGCAGCCTTGGCAGCCTGGATCAGTATTGTCTACCTTGGGTATTACACCCCCGGATGCAACGTCAAACAAACCAACAACCTCATCGAGCAAGGATGGGGCGGAATTGGTGGCAGGTTTGAGAAACCACCTCAAAGCTATGGGACAAGAGATGGCACCCGAAGTGGAGGCCTTCTTGATGCAGAAGACGCTAAACAGTGCACAGACCATCAAGGCTGCTTCTCAAAAGATCGAAGCGGCTCAAAAAGCTATCAACAAACACAAGTCGGAGATTGCACAGTGTCGAGCAACGTGGACCAAATTTCAGGAAGCCATCACCAAGGAGTACGATGTGCAACTGGAAAAGTTCAAGGAACGCATGTCGACAGCCAAGGAAGCTCTCCAACGTGCAGAGGAAGAGTATACCGAGGCCAAAAAGACACTGAAGGATGCAGCAGAGGCTCATGGCACGTCTGCCCTAGAAGACGAACTCCAAGGTGCTACTGCAACCAAAGCAGAGGGCGACGACAGCAACAAATCGCCCAAACGTACCAGGGAACCCAACTGCCAAGATCCACTAGCCAAGAAACTTCGAGAGGAAGTGGTGATATCGGACGAAGAGATGATTCCAGATGGAGTGGATGCAAGGGAGGTTTTGCTCTAGGCCGGGACATCAGTCTTTCTGATGTTGTCCCTGGGCCTTACCTGGTGCCCCTTGTGGAGATTCGTTACTACGACACTGACGAGCCGGCGGTGAACTTTGGGGATGCTGAACGAGAGTTTTCTCAACTTGCTCATGACAAAACTTCTCCGTGGCACTACAAGACTGTCGGCGACTACAACGAGAGTTTCTACAACGAAGCCCAAGCGGTTTACATTGCGTTGATGATGGCTCATGAAATTGAACATCATGGGGGTAGCGATGATTTACTGCAAGACAGCGTCTTTCATGAAGATTACGTTGACGAGGTCTTCGACATGCTTGGACATCACTACGTCAGTGACGCCCAGCACCAGATCAAGAGCGGTTGCCGACCAGCACAGCACGGTAACCCTCCTGAGCAACATGAATGGACAGTACCTTTGGATGGTCTTGTGCGCCCCTTTCAATCTTTTGGCAGCACAGACCTTGAAGAAGATGTCGATGAGCTTTCTCCCAACCACACAAGTCTTGTGGGTGGAGTTGATTTTGCTATGAACCAAGATACCGGGAGTGGTGGCTTGGACTACGCTATGCACAACGATGGTGGAGGTGGCTCAAGTGGGAGCAATGACTCTTCTAGTTCCCCTTCGCACAGCTCATACGAAGAAACTTCAGGCTGGGAGTTCGACCCCGGCAATTATGGATGGGATGATGAACTACCTGACGGGCTATTTCGAACTACATCCTTTCGTCACGAAGTTGATGGTGCAAAGCATTGCATTCTATCAATGCGTGACAGAGATTACTTCATCGAGCAGCTGGCCTGGGTATGGGGAGTCAACGCCAATGACATCGTTGATACTATCAATGTTCACCCTCCCCCAGACTTTGTTGCCATGGAAGACTCCTGGCCGATCATTGTCGAGATGCAGGATGATCGCATTGACCCTGTGAATCAAAAGTTGGTGATCCGTCAAATCAAGTATCACAACAATCCACAGGCAGAACAAGGAGAAACGGTAGAAGTCTCAGTTATGTTGGTTTCTACTACGTCCTCGAGAAGTGAAATTCTTGCGGAAGCTGAAGTACTCAACTACTGCGAAACGAAGACGACTAGCAGGTGCCTGGTATGGCACAATCAGGAAAGATGGAAAGAGCAGGACCCCCCTCGAGTTCTACGAGATGGAGATCTTATTTCCATAGAGGTTCCCCCTGCCAGTGACGGAGAGTCAGCTTCCACGTGGAGTGTGGTTCAAGACCTCTATGATGGAGGGAGAACCGTCCCTTTGGCGGCCGATGATCCAACTGCTCAGAGAGATCTACACGAGTACACGGCCAACTCGCGAAGTGCTACACCGGCGCAAGATGAAGTAGGCAGTGATATCAGCTTAGAGTCTGAGCCCATCGAACGCACTGTGATTGCTGCCCAGCCCGAGCAGGATCATCAACCACAAGTCGAATTGGTGCTCTATGGACTTATGCACGAAGCAGTTGGAGAAAAACGACGACGAGTACGTCATCTCGGACCCACTACATTCAATGATGCCGCACGGAGCCTATGGCCTGAATGGAAAGATCTCAGACTGGACACCTTCGTGATCAGCCCACAACCTACAAATACCAAATGCGGTGAGATTCACATCATTGCCGAGTTCGCTGACCCTTTTGATCTTCCTCATCCTGGGCTCTCCCCTGTCTTTGAGGAGCTTCACTTGACATACTTTGACGGTCAGGATGAGATGATCCGCCAACCGGTCTACCACCACAAGGAAGGGGGCTGGGAATCCCTTATGCATGGTTTTGGTCCGTGGTGCATCTCGCAAGCTAGCACTTATCGATGTGACGTGTGGATCAGTGGCCAACCGATGCAGGCAAGTCATTTCAGTAGACTCTGTCCTGGTGACCTTGTGTGCATTAGGATTGCCCACATGAGAAACATGCTACCCGACCTCATACTGGATGCATTCATCAATATCGAGGCTTTTAGTTGGTCAGTTTTAGAGAACAGTGCATGGAAGCGCCTCGATGAAGGAAGCCTCAACATCTGCTGGATCCAGGACCTCTATGATCAACCTCGACCTCAAAACATTCCCATGCCTTGGTATGAACAGCATCTGGTCAGTGCGGTGATCGCCATTGCCTCTTCAAAGATTGACCGTGTGACTCCCTTTAGTGTGGTCTTCGTTCCGGGAGCGGCTGATTCTGGGGGTGATGGCGTTTGCATTGTGCAACCCAGCAGATGGAGCACAACGCCGTGTTGGATTACGGTCATTGACGATCACGAATCACGGCATTCGTTTGCCATGACCTTGCCGGCTTCTACTACTTACCACCAAATTATCGAGGCAGCACTCAGCCAATTACAACCGCAGCACTACAAGGTTGTAGTGCTTGAAGTGGATGGCACTCGCATCCATGCCGGGTCCACAGTCTGGATGAAACGAGGTGCTAAACTTTCTTTACGTATTGCTGATCGTGAAAAAGAACAATCCAGCGCTGAAGAAACTGACGATACTACATTACTGCAGCTTGGTGTCACCAAAGGTTCTGGTGGCGTTGACTATGGGCCCCATGTCTCTGACCGCTGGTGCGCCAATGGTCAGCTCTCCAGTGCCTTTGATGAACCCAAACAGAAGATGCCTCTGACTATTGACGACAAGATCAGCCCCTCCAATCAGTTCATCCACATACAGTGTGACGTTGCCTTCAGAGCATGGCAACATCTTCAGGACTTCACCCTGCCACCGTTTTTGGATGAGAAATGTCTGGATGAATGGCATGAGACCACTCATCAGGCCTTCCAAGACATGAAGCACTGGGAGGGCGACACCCCAATTGGTCTCCGCTTCTATATCGACGGGTCGAGTCATTTTGATAAAGAACAGAACATTCGAGTTGGTGCTGCGGCTACAATTCTCATCGTTGATACTCTTTGCGGGGAACAATTTGGCGGCATGCAAGGCAGACATGTTTCTCTCCCTGCCACCTCTCCTTTATCAGAAACCTGGGCGTTACTTCAAGCTGTGCTGTGGGCCATCTCCTTTCTGAATTGCTCCGGCTGTTCTGTTGGACTGCCAATCACTTTCTTCGGAGACGCTACTGGACCTGGTTTCTTCGCCCAAGGGCAATGGGTACCCAAAGCCCACAAAACGTTTGTCGATGGGTGTCGCAATCTTATTCTGTGGATACAGCAGAGAACAGGAGCCCAATGCATGTGGGCTCATGTCAAAGCTCACTCTGGCAATCCGTGGAACGAGGCAGTTGATACACTTGCCAAAGCCATTTGCATGGGACAAATACAAGCCCCACATTGTGCCGACCTATGGAATGAAGTTGCACAAGGTGACCAATCATGGACGTGGAGCTGGCTATGGTTCTTTGAGCAAGTCCGTTGGTCTACCGATGAAGCTCTCCAATTCTGCAACACTGACTTGCTCATGCAGCTTCCCTCCACTGGCATCAACCATGCCCAATCTTTACGGATCTGTGACTTTGATAAGAACTGCACAAAACAGGACACAGGACAAGACACCGAGGGGAGCTTTACCAAACTCAGAGTTGCCTCCATCAACGTCCTATCACTCTTCGCAGGTACCGATGACAAGATCGGAGCAGGCAACTATGTTTCTGCTAGGATGGAAGCAATCTCCAGGCAGTGCAGCGAGAAAACCATTGACATCGTTGGACTTCAGGAGACACGTCATCGAGCTGACCACTACTTCCAGATTGAGGAGTACCATGTATTATCAGGAGCCGCGACGTCAAGACGTACTGGAGGGACGCAATGCTGGGTGGCAAAGAATGCATTTGGGCTCCAAATCAGGGAGGAGCACCTACGGACACGAGTGGCTCTAGATAGAGTACTAGTTGCAGAACTGACTCACCCGCAACTCCACATTGGCATTGCAGTTCTTCACGTACCCAGTTCTGACGACCAAGAGGAGTTGCAGGGATGGTGGCAGCAAGTCGATTTACATTTACAACCCATCAGGAATGTGCCAGTTTTCGTGCTGATGGACGCAAACAGCAGAGTTGGCACCATCAATAGTCGGTGCATTGGTCGGCATGATGCTGCGGTGGAGAACTGTGGAGGTACATGTATGCATCAGTGGCTCGAACGCAACTCTTTGTGGATTCCCTCAACGTTTAGCCATGTACATCGTGGACCATCGCACACGTGGTTCCACTCGACAGGTTCCTCTGCCAGATTGGATTACGTCGCCATACCACTCCAATTTGCAGATCATGAGGTACACACTTGGATTGAGGATGACATAGACATCCAGATTTCACGTGCAGATCATGCTCCCATTTGCTTGGAAATTGCACTGTGGAAACCCAACAGGAACAAAGATACTGATGGTTCAGCACGTGCGGAAAGATCCAGGCAAAAGAGAGCCGAGAAAAACCCAAGATCATGGAGCATGGATGTCAACACCCATGCCGACCTTCTTGAATTTCAACTACGGACTTGGTCTACAGAACTTCGCACAGCAAAGACAAGGAGAAAGGCCCATCTACAGGAGAGCACATGGGAGCTGATCAAAGCCAAGAAGTGGTGCTGGAAGAACATCCAGCAGATGTGGAAGCACAGGAAGACCGGTGTGCTGCGAGAAATCTTCCAGCAATGGCGCAAACTTAAGAGTAATCCTGGCCACTGGGGAGGATACTTTCAACCATGGTTGAAGTGGACCTACTTTGAAGAGGCTCGACTTCGCTTCCTTCAGAACAAGTTCACCAAGCAGGTCACGTCAGCAGTACGTCAAGACGATGTGGACTACTACAACAACCTCGCTATTCGAGCTGGAGAAGCCGATGATTCGGGAGGGATCAAAGACATTTGGCGGGAGATTAAGGCTACTCTCCCGAAAGCCAAAAAGCGCAAGCAGCTCAACACCAAGACAGTGCAACCGGATGACAGGGCCTTACAAACCCACTTTGACCAGCTCGAAGCAGGAGAAGCTACTACGTTCTATGAACTTGCAGTTGGATGTCTCCGAGAACAACAACTACAGCGACGAGTTGAAGTTCCAAGTCTTGAGCTACAAGACTTCCCATCCCTGCTGGAAGTGGAGAGACTATGCGCCAAGGTAAAGACTGGAAAAGCCCCAGGCCTTGACGAAATCAACCCTACCATCATCAAGAAATACCCTTGTGAAGTCGGCAGAGAACTCTTTGAGGTCATGTTCAAAGCTTGGGCTGGTGGTGAAGAGCCTATTGCGTGGAAGGGCGGAATTCTTTGTCCGATCTTCAAGGGCAAAGGAAGCAAGAGAGAGGCATCCTCTTACAGAGGAGTCGTATTGCTGTCAGCACTGGGGAAGAGGTGGCATGCACTACTTCGAGCTCGAATGCTGCCACACGCTATCAGAAATCAACCTCCCATGCAATTTGGCGGCTTTCCAGGTCAACAGCCTGGGTTTGCCTCCTTCATTGTCCGTGCATATGCTGCACGTGCCAAGATGCACGGGTTGAACGAAGCATGCCTATTTATCGACCTTCGAGCGGCTTTCCATCACCTCCTACGGCAACTTTCCTTACCTATGCGAGACTGTCGATTTCCTGACGCACTTGTCCGAGCACTTCGCCAAGACGGTCACAACGTCGAGGAGCTACAACAACAAAGTGGCAACGCAGATCGATTTGGACCACTTCCTCTTCCCGGCCATCTTGGGAAGATTGTGGCGGACCTTCACCAGTCAACGTGGTACACCATCAATGGGAGTCATTATACATCCCGTACCCATCGTGGAACGAGACCTGGTTCACCATACGCTGATCTGGGCTTTAACACCTTCATGGGGCAGATCATGCTTGAGATTCAACAGGCCTTACTCGAGGACAGCGAGCTCGAGATTGCTGCGGCGCAGGCACAACTTCCCCCGACTGTTGTGGGGTGGGTTGATGACATTGCCATTCCGATGTGCGCTACTACACCTATGAAACTGCTCGAGATGATCCAACGTACCTGTGAAAGAGTCATCACGGTTACCAAGAAAGCGGGTTTGATGGTGAACTTAGACAAAGGGAAGACCGAGTGTGTGGCCAATTTTAGAGGGCATGGCGCACCGCAAATGAGGAAGGAACTATTTGTAGACAAAGGAGGAAAAGTTGCACTTCATCCTGCTGAAGTACAAGACGACGGATCCATGGAGCTACAAGTGGTGGGAGCTTACACTCACCTTGGAACCTGTTTTGGTCAAGACCTCAACATGAAGGGCGAGGTTCTGCGTCGAATTGGGCAAGCACAGTCTTCGTACCGGCTCCTCCAAAGATCGGTCTTCCAGAACAAGCGGATATCGAAGAAGACTAGGTTCCAACTTCTCGAATCCCTCGTGTGCACGAGGCTCTTTTACAACATGGGAGTATGGGGTCAGTTGACTCCAGGATTAGCCAAGAAGTTGGAGCACGTCATGGTAGGGTGGTTCCGGCAAATTGCCGGGGATGGTTTTTGGAGCGCGGAGACCACCAAGGACGAGATGTTCATGCAGATCTGGGAGATACCCACTTTGCAAGTTCGCATTGCGATTGCTCAGCTGCGATTTTGCATTGGTGCGTTTTACAATGCCAGGGACACGGTATGGGAGTTCATCAAACTTGAAGCTGATACCTCGGAGTCTTCTTGGTTTGGAATCCTCCGCGAAGCGTTTGTGTGGTTTCAAACTATACTACCCAACAAGACACCGGAGGGCCTTGACATGCAAACAATCACCCCGCAGCAAGTGGAGGATTGGTTCAATGGACCCCAAAGACCCACAAAAGCTCATCTACGACTCCTACTTCGCAAACATCTACTACAAGAACGTGTGGTCGCGGAGGTCAAGGAGGGCTACATGATGGCGCACGAGATCTTCCGCAAGCACGGGCTGACCTATAACGGCGAGAACGGAGTGTCTCACGGTGGGAATTTTCAGTGCGAGCAATGTGCTGCTACCTTCGCTCGAGCTCAGCAGTTACAGGCCCATCGCTGGTCCAAACATCAAGGGATCTCCCTTGAAAGGAGATACGTTTTTGGACCAACTTGCAAAGCGTGTGGGGTACAGTTTTGGACCTCACAAAGGATGCAACAACATTTGCGGCATTCGAGACGATATCCAGGAGGGTGCCTTGAAAAACTATTTCACTACGTAGAACCTACCGTGGAAGCCATCCAGTTCGACATCCCGGACGAACTTCGTGACATTCGAAGGCTCCCTGCCTATCAAGCTGTTGACCCGGAAGTGTTCGATGGCCCTACGATTGCAGAAAGGGAGTATGACCAAGGACTTCTACGATGGCGGCAAGAATGGCATGAACGGGGCCTTCCTGACCAAATGGACGCTACACTATGGAACTGGGCGGCTCCCCAGATAAGTGCTTCCTTCACCCAATGGGGAAATGAGGGCGGTCAACGGGATCTTGTTGAAGCGTGGGCGGAGATCCTTGAGCACTTCGAGCACCAACATAATGTTGCCCAAGTGATGTGCCAATGGTTGTTCATTCGTTGGTATCGGGAATGCATGACAGAGCAAATGGAAGATTGGATGGACCCCCAACTCATCCAGCAAGCAGAGAATGACGGCTACGACCTCATCACGGCCCTACCGTTGCTCAACCTCCTCGACAGACGACCGATATGGAGCCCTAACCGACATGCTTTACCTCCACCGAGCGGATGTGGTGCGGCTGCCCCCAGACATGCTTACACCAATCGGATCTTTGTGGCGTACGAGCAGCAGGGTGACTTTCTCAAGGAGATTTGCTCTCCAGATCTTCGTCGAGAACAACACCGACCACCTATTCCTTTCTTGTGTGGCCCTGACGGAGAGCGCATTCTGGTCATCATTCACATGTTTTCCGGACGGAGGCGGCTCTTTGATTTCCATTATTGGATTGAAACACTCAGCCCACAGCTACTGAAAGGGTGGAAGACGTGGGTGATTTCGGTCGACACGGCCGTTCACCAGATCGAGGGGAACATGACCGGCGACAATTACAAGAGGATCTTGAGATTGGCGGGAGGTGGGACGTTCATTGGCAGTTTGAGTGGACCACCGTGTGAAACGTTCTCACCGGCCCGTCATATGCCCAAGCCAGACAACTTCCCTGGCAGGTGGCCCAGACCTCTGAGGTCAATGGTTCGTCCTTGGGGACTACCAGCGTTGTCACAGGGCGAGTTGGAGCAACTACGGGTGGGGTCGAAGCTCTACATCAACAGCGCCCTTGTGGAGTTCGAGGTGGTCCACAATGGAGGATACTCGTTATTGGAGCACCCAGCCGATCCTATGGAGTCACCGAAGGTTAGTTCGTGGCAAACTCACTTTCATCAAGTCTATGGGAAGGCTATGCCGGGATCAACCTCGATCCAGATTGGGCAGTGGAAGTACGGCGCTCATTCGGTCAAGCCAACAATCATCCGTGCTATGGGTGGCAATCGGCAGACCAAGTATGACCTGCTGGAGTTCCAAGACCACACCTTGCCAAAGCCGAAGAATGTTCTTGCTGGTTTGGACCAAGATGGATCCTTCAAAACTTCGGCGGCGAAGGAGTACCCGTGGCGCTTAAGCAAAGCTTTGGCGGTCACGATGTTGCGTGGAATTCAGAGAGGTCTCTCTCAACGCCCTCTGCGTGATGTCTCACATTCGCTTTTGGAGGGGGATTTTAGTTGGCTCGCACAGTATGCACGCACAAGTTCGTGTATCCATGCCAACTCCCATTGGCTACCTGATTACCAGCGTTAGGTTGGCTGTGAATTTATCTCTGCAACAGCACGAGTTCGACTCAGAGCTGCGCAATGAAAAAATTTTTTGCATATCGATGAAAAATAATGTGCCTTACATAGATATGATATGATGACATGTCCGTCTCATGTGTGTTGCCTGAAACAGGGCCGGCCCAGTCATCAACCGTTCGGATCCTGGCCAATAGGTTGGTTAGGTTGGGTTGGTTCCTGATTGGAAAACACCATGTTCCGACCTGTCATGGAATTGTTTCAATGTAGACCCTTATTGTCTTATAACGGAATCCTGTTTTTTTAAAACTAAGCGGAGTTGTCTGGATTGTGGGATCCACATGACAAAAGAACGAAGTGTCGCAAAGATACTGATTTTAGAAAGATTGAATAACCAACAGCATGATCGTCAGACTCATCATCACCCTTCTCACGATTAAATTCACCTGATGCAAAACGCTTTAAGCGAGCTTCATACTTTCAAGAGTTGAGCTTGATTGAGTCTGGCTGAACAGTTTTGCAGCTTTATTCTTCAGAGGTGGCACCGGAACGATCGAGCTTTCGAAGAAGACATTTTTTTGTGTGGCGTGGTTGGTTCTGTTGGGTTTCACCCTGCACTTGGGGGAAAAATGTCCAATTTTGACATTTAATTTGAGATGAGGGTCAAACTACCAACTAAATGTCGGCTTTCAGATATTTTGTGGGGCACAAACTGTGCGAATGGCAGCATGGGATCGGCATAGATTTCCTCAGTTTGGTCTTAATTGGTGTGTTTTTTCTTCGACAGCCATGCTTGCTGTATAAGGCCTTGGAACCATTGGTGGCAAAATTGGTGGTAGAGGCAAGTGTTGCCGGCTGGCAATATGGTTTGAGAGGCAGATCAAGGTGATGATACACTTGGCCATTTGGAGAATATGAAGTATAAGATTTGTTTTGTATAAAACAGTCCTTTTTCATTCATAGAATCGACATCATTAGACTAATCATGAAATTGTGAGATGCTTCGGTTACATACTTGGACATATCAACATTGCCAAGAAATGTGTCAATATAAGCTTCATGATTAATACAAATTAGAGGAATTAGAGGACCTGGATTGAAACCAAACTAAAAGACAAGGACTTGGAAAAGGTCTTGGTGGCCTGAAAAAGCTCTTGCAGGCTGGACTCTTCTGGCATTGAGGATGGCATTCCAGTGAATCCTGAAGTGAATGATGCAATAGGACCTTGCCGATGGAGATTTGAAAAGCATGATGGAAAAGATGCATCGATTCGCATGCAAACTGTAAACTGCCCACAAGCACTTGTTTTAGTAAATATGCACCTCAGCCATTCGTTTCTCCATTCCGAGTTCATTGAGAAAATCATGGATTTTCTCAATGAACTCGGAATGGAGATTGGCAAAGAAAACCGCAGCAACAAAGATTTGCGTGACAATTCCGCCGGTCGCCGGTTGCAATGGGTTCAACAAAAGTTCCAAGGTTGAAAGTGAGATCGTTTCCATTGGAATGTTTTTGGAAATGTTGGGAAACATTTATGTAATAAGATGGAAGCTTGTTATGAGGAGGTACTTGTACATACTGATAACTTGTAGCGTATAGCTTGAAACTTGTAACATAATGTGTTTTTACCTTTATTGGTTTCGTCGAACCCTGCACGAGTCATCTCTTCTACATGTTTTCGGCCAAATTCGAGTAATGTTTTTACTCTGACAGGCAAACTTAGACAGTTTCACGTTCATTGATTTGCGCGTCTCTGCAGTGCCCACTTTGAAGGTGCCGTTCATGGCAGAGGCCGCACCAAAAAGGTTCCTGGATGTGACTCAGCGAATTTGAGAACATGAAGAAAGGCATGAAGAAAAAAAGAAGATGTGAGAGGGGAAATTTGTTGTGAGATATGTTTAGTGACGATTGTTCGTGCTCGTAATAAGATCCTGAAAAATTGCATGAAAAATAGGAGAATTCCGAGAGCCGCGTGGAGTCACAGAGATGCCGCGTGAAATTGCGTTGACCGCGCATGGATGGAACTTTTTTGTGACGTGATCTTCCAAATGAATGATTTGGAATCTGAAGCTTTCAATCTTGGAGGCCTGTCATGGACCCTGAATTTGAAGTGACACGTTGATGCCAACAAGTTCTTGGAGTGGGATAAAATTGTTTGTTCTCTGCAGCATGACTCTTCCAATGGTCTGTGCACGTGTACATAAGAAAGCAAGGTATCATGGCACTTGATTCAGCAGAGAAAGGAAGATGCTGCCTTACTTTGGACATATTGAGGGAAGAAATCCTGCTAGCAATTGGGGTATGCCCCCTTTCAATAATCCATAAAGGGACTGATTTTCAATCCAGCACTGACGTAAGAACAATTTTTTTTGTCAGAAGGGAGCAATGCAGTAGTATCACGACAAACAAATTTGATGAAATTTTTTGAGGGTATATATATTGGTTACATAATAATAAATAGATTAATATAAATTTTATATAAATTTATTGAATAATTTGAAAATAATATCAATTTTTAAAATTGGATAAATTTAATATTAATAT
>DF243804.1:0-34415 GCA_000507305.1 Breviolum minutum Mf 1.05b.01 | reverse complement strand
TGACTTTTTTGACTTTTTTGAGTTGTTTTTTCGAAAAGTTACTTTTTGACTTTTTTGCGCGAAAAGTGACTTTTTGACTTTTTGAGTTTTTTTTCGAAAAGTTACTTTTTGACTTTTTGACTTTTTGCGCGAAAAGTTACTTTGACTTTTTGACTTTTTGCGCGAAAAGTGCATATTCTCGCTCTAAGGCTTTTTTGCGCCGCGAGCGTCGCTTAGTATTTTTGGAAACACCCATTTCTAGGATTGGGGAAAAAAAACATCATCATCCACCGCTCCTAGGTGCTCCCCCCAGATCAACAGTCAGTAACGATTGGTTCATTTCTGATTCCATTAGTGTTCCTTACTTTTCGACCTATCTTTCGCTTTTAAAAAGGATCAAATGAAGAGGTATAAGTTAGTCTGGGTCCTGCAAACAACCAGCATGTTGTGAACTGTTCACTTGGCGGCTGTTGAAGGGCACGCAGAAATACCTCAAATCTTAAAACTCTTTTGGCCAGCAAAGTCATGATAGATAAAGACCAGTTTTTTCATGGCATGATTTGGAATCATCAAACTAAAACAACAATCGAAAAAGTAACAATGTTTTAAGCTCCAAACAAATTACATCCCCCCCCCCCGGTCAGTTGAAAACAGCGAGGCATATCCCCTGAAAAAGTTACAAAGGATCATCTTCCAAGCATCTAATTTATTCAAAGGGTCATGTGAAATATCAAATGCGTAGTTGTATTTTCACTACGGAAAAAAATCAATTATATACTGGTTGGTGGTTGAACCAACCCCCATTTGAAAAAATATGCCCGCCAAAATGGCTATTTAGAAAGCTTCTCCAGCGAGTATAGATGGGCTCCCAAAAGAAGATGGTGAGGTCAGAAGGTGTGTTTTTTAATCAAACCAACCACCCATCCCGGCTCATCCCATTCCCCACCTTGGCCAACGTCTTACCACGAATGGCTTGCTCGGCACCTTCGCCACCTGACGCAGCCAAAACGGGACCCGTATGACGGGTGTAGGGAATTCACCACTTTTCCCTACCTTGCAAGGGGTGGTTTTTGTGAGGAATATGCCCAAGTGATCGTGGTAAGTTTACCAACCTCTTGTAATTATTGGGAGCACAAAAACTAACTGTGCTTAGTAAGCCAGGTCAAAGTAGATAACGATTATGAACGCTCCTTTTTCGATAAACCAAGCTCTATATTATAGGGCGCTATGATAGCCTTTGACACATAACCATATTCTCTTCCTGCAACCATCATCGTTCACTCAAAATATTGGTACCTCCTATGTCCTTTAGAAGCAAAACGGCTTCAATTTTCCACTGAATCATGTACCATTGCCATCAATCAAACCATCCAAAAAATGGACCACCAATCAAACCATCAATATTCACCAAGAATTTTTGTTTCCCTTTGGATGGACCGAAATTCCCAACTTCATTTTTCATCACCCAAATGTTTCCCTTTCTTCCCTTCCCAAAAAAAACAGAACATCCATCCTAACCAACCATCGACTCCATCTATCGACTCCATCGACTCCCAGCCACCTTTGTCCAAAAGTTCCTGCCCTTTTTGGTAGGTGCTCACACGCTCCTTCGTGGCTTCGTAGCCCTTCTGCGCATGCTCCTGATTCAACGGTGCAATGTGAGTGAATCGAAGGGGGGAAAACGGTGACTGACTTTCCAACGGTTATGGTTATGTTAAATGTCTGAATGAATGGGGGAAAGTGCAACTTTTAAGCTGCATCGAGTTTTTTTGCTGGTCCAGATGGGTCATGGTTGGGAAGGTTAGATGATTATAATAAACTACGGGGTTTTCTCCTATCCATAACGCTTTTGTGACCTTACATCTAAGAATAATTCGCTACGGTATGGCCACCATTCTAAGTACTTCTAAGGATGCCCCAACCTTTTCTTTCTTGGGTCATTCCCACGGTTGACAAATGACAAGTTCCTCTGGGTTGAAGGTACATGGCCAGAAAGGGCTGAGATCAAAGACGAGACCTGATGAAAAAATCTATTTTGCAATGAAAACCCCTGGTAGATGTCAACATTTGGAACATGATTTCTTTGTTTGGAAAAAGGTGAAATCCATCAAAATACGCATTTGTTGGTACCGAAACATAACACCCCCAAAAAAACATCACCCCAAAAAAAAATCACCATTCTTTGGGTTTTTTCCAAAAATCCCCCTTTTAAACCTAAACAATCCACAACCAACCAACGAACGATACGACAATACGAAAAAAAAAAAAAACGACACGACGAAACCGACGTCGTCTTTCGTCGTCTTCATCACTTTTCAAAGGCACCTGTACCAAGGCCAAACCTTGATTGAGACCAGCCTTCATCTTATCCTGCCAGCTCTCAGCCTTCCGTCAAGGCGGCTCGTTAAGAACGGTGGGTTTTCCGGGCCCCTCTCCTCCTTCCGAGAGGTGGATGTTTTTGGTTCAAAAAATATGCGCCTTCAAAGATGTTGGATAAACATGTTCCTCAAGAAGGGGGGGGGGTGATTTTTTCTGAAAAATATTTGAAACCACCATCTAGAATCATGTAGAATAACATGAAACAAATGTAAAACAAGAGTAGAATACAAGATAACATAATAAAAACTAAGATACAAAACATCATCTCCCCCTCAACTTCCCAGTTTTAGGACTTAAAACCACCATTCCCCAACCTTCCCCAACATCATCTTTTGTTGTTTATGGTACCTCCAAACGCACGTTCTTCTCTTGCTGAGACAAGGCCATTGGCGGTTGTTTGAATCGGGCGGTTTCGTCGGCGTTGGCGGTCGGTGTCGTTCAATGCAGCTGTCTGCGAGCCAGGAGGTGGCGGCGGTCGCAGCGATGAGCCAATGGGTCAGATGAATGTTCCTTGGACGTGGTGAGAATATATATATATATATATATACCCTCCCTGAAACCAAGATATCCCCTGAAAAAAAGGCAATCCCAGAAGGAAATTAGTAGTCCAACCACCATTAGCTTCAGGGAGGGTAGATAATTTTTTTGGATCTTTTATCTGGAAAAAAAAATGATTGAATAAGACAAAAAACAAAAAAAATATGAAGAGCCCAATCTGCAAAAATGAAGGGACCATTCAAAGCACAATTTATGATCCCTGTAAAAATTGAGCTCCGGCACCGGCTGCCATCACCCCCTCTGAGCTTCCCCCAACAGATTGGAGTTTTTGCTCCAGCTGGTTTTGTGCCTGGCAAAACCATGGCCCTATCGGTGGTAACCCCCAACTTGGAGGATCATCCCAGGACTTGTAAGTAGATAGTAACCCCCACTTAGAAGACATTGAAAGGCCATTTAGAAGGGGAACAACCTCAGTTAGGGGACTTGACTTATTATTAACCATGGATAATTAACCACTAACTAACTGGGGTGATCCTCCAAGCATGGCTAAGATTCTGAAGGAAACCTGGGGATAGCTCCAGGTTTCCATCCATTTAAATCCTCCAAAATCATCGCTCCCTTCCATAACAAGCACCAAAATCATATGTTTCATCCGATCCCCCGAGGTAAGGACCAGCAGATTGAAGCATCATGTTGGTTTTGAGGGAAAAATCATCGCTCCCTTCCAACAAGATACTCCAAAACAGGGCCCCTCAAGGCCGGCAGCAGACTGTCCTGATCCCTGGATCCCCCCGTCCTTCGCCCGCCTGAAAGACGGAATCCTGCAGGGGCTTTGCGACTGCCTGGTTTTCAGGAGATGGCGGTTCGCGGGCTTCCTTAACTCAGCTTCCCATTTTTTCACCCCTGCAGTTTAGCATGGAATCTGAGATGTTCAGCCATTGGAAAAAACAGATTCCGAACTTGGAAACCATGATTTTCAGGGTTGCATGTTAAACTTTGGGGGATGTATTTGCGTTTTTCCTCCAATCCCTGGATGTTTGTTTTTTCCCAAAAAAAAACACATCAATGAGTTTTTTTGTTGAAAAGTACTTTCTTTTCAAAAAGGAAAGTTCTACTCAGGCATTTTCTCACGCTTTTGGAGCAGTTTTTACATACCCTGACTACCCAAAAAATCAACAAAAAAAACCTCAAGGTCAAAACTGCGACTCTCAACAAAGAAACCATATTTTGGTTGCAGTTTTCCAACTGATGTTCTAATTCTTCCTTCAAAATCCATCCGATCCTAACACAACAACAAACGTAACACGTACCACCTTCCTTGCCTTGTTCACCCCTTCCTTCAAGGTCCCTGGAATCTTTTTGATGCCCTCCGTGACCTAGTCAAAGAGTAGCCGGGTGAAAACCTGAAAAACTTCAGGGCATTGGTATCCCACTAAAAGGGGCATGGGCCCCAGGATATCAAAATCGTATGTATACCGTATTAGACACAAGCTCAACCAATGAGTGCTGGACTGCAACCCCGGGTGTTGAAAACAACAATGATACCTTTACCAAGTCGAAGCATCACATTTTGTGCAAAAACAAAATGTGACCGAAAGTGTCAGGTTTTTTCTTCTAAAAAAAAATCATGCAAATTCAACTGGATTTCAAACACTTGATAGGTTGTTTCAAGTACAAGGCTACTTTTCTGATTGTGTTCCATGCTTATCTTTGTCTTCCAAAGCAAAAAATGTAGCAAAAAAAACAAGAAAAAAAACAAGTTGCCAACTTTCCCGACTGCCGAAAATCCATGTTGGAGGGGGGCGTTAGCCTTACACAGTAACTGGCAGTTTTCATAGGGAAAAAAAAACGCGTGCTTTTGTTGGGATGCCCAATTCTTTTCGGAATGGCACAAATGTGCCCAAAAAAGCCCGGAAGCCTTGTTGGAAGGTGTTTTTTACAAAATTGACCAAACAAGTCCGCAAAATCTGATCGATTGACAGTATGTAATCCATATCATTTGAATGAAGAGAAATAAAAGTATACACATCAGAAGCCAAATAAAAAGAACAAGAAAAACAGGAGGAATGGTATGAAATCGAATTCAACAGGAATTCGAAAACGTCCATTGTCAAATTGAAGAAGATATAGGTAGCTCTACCATGGCGAACCATGAGTGCGCTATCTACGCTGGCTCCATGACACATCTTCTCCGCTTCTCCCCAAGCCCCAAAAAGTTGGCCTCGCGTTTGGCCATGTTGGGTGTATCTACAATTGCCTGGCACAATAAGGCCGAAAAATGGCGCATGTACAATGGACCTACTTACAAGTGGTGTTTTTTTCCTGAAGGGAAAGTTTCTCTTTGGCGGGGGGATGATTTTCTATGACTTGCTTCTATGCAGGTGACTTTTGCTGAAAATGTTTCAACCATGATGTACGGGATGCCCCTTTCTTTGTCCTTCAATCTGGCATTATCGTAAAATGGGAAAAATCTTTACATTAAAACCCATCATCCAACAGACCTACCAACTCTCAGTTTTCATCTCTATCACCAAGGCCAAAAACCCGTTTCGGGATTTGTGGTATTATACTCTACTCAGTCATTTGACACCTACCATGAGCAGTAGGTTCCTATGTGTATGTATATATATATATGCCTAAATATACCTATATACACCTATACCTACAAAACTACACCCATTACGATTTACATGTAGATGTGTTTGTTGAATATCTTTTGAATTATCCATTTTCGGTCGCTGCTTCCCTCACCACCTGGACGATTTCATCGATTCGTCGCTGAATAGCACCTGAGAGTCTCACAGGGAAAGTCTACACCCGATAATGCAAGTAGATTTACATATGCACTATATATCATATAACGTAAGTGCATTTCTATGTATACATCTCTACCGGTTTTTCTTGCATATATAAATATATGTATAATCCAGAATAGGTTTTCATTATTAACATATTAGCGCATCAAAATCCCATGCCATTCCGACATGTATCTATAAAATGTTGCTTAGTTTAGTATTTGTTTGTTAAAAAAACATAATGACCATTGTATAATTCGATATTCGAATCATGAATTTTCATTATTTTATTAGTTGATAAATCATAATATCCATCTTTGGTATTTTAAAAACAGAATTAATTGTATCTGCTATTGTCAATTCATGTCAGAAAAATAAATTCCATTATTAATATTAAAACAAATACCGTGTTTATCAACATATTGAACATTATTATGAATTGTATCTAAGTAAAATCCTGAATTTAATATAGAATGTACAATTCCATTGAATATTTTACACATGTATTCATTTCCTTGTTTCCAATTCGGTACTCCGAAAATAATTACATTAGATATCTATTTATAATTTCCATCACCTATTATAGTTTTGATTTTTCCAAATTATCAAATCGATCTACATAATAATTTGTCCTATCTTTAAGACCAAAATCTATAATAGATTAGAATTTCATAAATTCATCATGTATCATTTAATCCATATTTATAGTTTTGCCAAAAAGTATTTTCATATATAATCTGGATCAATGAAATCATCAATGATATTGATATTATTGTTACTATCATTATTATATACAATTTTTGTTTTCACAATCTTGAAGAAATAAAAGCTTGTATATTTGTCATACTTAATATATTTTAAACTACAATAGTTTTAAAAGGTATAAATAAAATTCTATACATACAGACTGTATCATTATACTGTACACAGTACATCCGAAAAAAACCCAACAAACTCCAAGAAACCAGAGCCGAGGTGCCAGTGATGCTAGAAACAACACCAAAAGCCAAGCCCTGCAACCCTTCCAAAATCCGCACGGGCAAAGCCTGGAAGTGACGAGACCGAGAATCTCCCAACAAGTCGGAGTTAGTCAGGGGCACTTAGAAGTCAAAGGTTGGAGGTTTTTTCAGGGGAAACTTTTTTCGCCAATGGATTTTTTTTGGTTGGGCAGATGTGTTTTTTGTTGGGCGGGGGGTCCACGGAGCGATTTTTTCATGTTGTTTTAGGGGAGAGGGAAACACAAAAAAACAGAAGCATGGAATTTCTTCCTGGCAAAAAGAAAATCTGCAAAAAAACGAGGTGTGGAATTTATTTTAGAATCACATGTCCAAGTTTCCGAAACCCCAAAAAGCACTGCTAAGGCGAACTGAACTTTTTGTAACGGATTCGCAGATTCCCCACCGAAAAAACTCAGCAGGAAAATCCCCCAAAAAAAAGAGGATGAACTTCGAATCATGAAAATTCCCATTACAGAACTTAGCTGCACATAGGTCCAGGGTTTTAGGGTGAACCTATCCCTTCACATGGGCCCCTATAACCCTGGACCTATATGCAGCTGCGAGAAGGGATCAAAATATCCACCATGAGCTTGGAAACAATGAAGTTGAGGACTGATGACCCCTGAGCCGGGAGTGAGTCCCCTGGAAAAAGGAAACCCATCTTCCCATCTTTGAAAGTGGACATGTTAGTTCTCATGGTACCATCTTTTTGAGTCGTTTCATTCTTTCATTCTGTGTCAACTTCTACGTACCACTCCCCAAGTTGAACATGAAACCCTGAAAAAAAAAAATCATACCTTCCAAGTCCGGAATCTGCTAGTCCTTCCTTTAGAAAAGCGATTTTTCTATTCCTTACATCCTTGAACTTTGGCTTGGGAAAATTGTGTTCTCAATTTGGTCATTTTTTCTGACCCGACTTCTAGAACTTTGTCCATCCCAACTGGTGTTCTTGCAGAATTTCGGACCACGGACCACTATATTCCTATCGTCCATGTTGATTGGTACCTTTGTGTAACTTCATGTAACTTGATGTAATATGATGTAATATACAGCTATCATTTCATCTCACTTCACCTTAGCCACTCCCTGGAGGAAAATGATTTGTTAAAGGAGGGAACGAAAAGTGAATCCAGAAGATTCAAAAAAAAAGTCTCCAGATCAATCTTGGGACCACGATGAAGGTATCTTGTTTGGAGACAACAAGATGATATTGATGTTTTGTAGGAGGTGGTAGTGGTAGGTCTCATGAGCACCAAAGGCTGTTCTGCAACTAAACCCTCCTCAAAATTCCCCAAGCTCAACCTGGAGTTCTTACTCCAATCCCTTTAATAAGATTTTCTCCAATTTCACAAGCACAATAGCATTGAAAATCATGGTTATACCACTTACACCCCACCAGAACTACCTAAGGAAAATCGGCACACCCACCCCCCGTCGTCTCGTGCCTGGAGACCCTTCAAAGCCTCAACGCAGTCCATGGATGTGCCACTCTTTTCAAAGGTAAAAGTGGCTGGAATGATAAAAACATTCGTCGTCCTCGTGGTCCTTGTCATCCTCTTCCTGCTTCATCTTCATCTTCATCTTCAATCTTCACCTTCATCTTCCTCCTCCTCATCATCATCACCAGCACCTTTGACTTTATTTGTGGGCTCCAATAGCGGGTTGTTTCCTTGGAATCCTTGACAACCAACCAGGCACAACTCTGGTTCCCAAAAAACTTCATCTAGCCGTTGAAGCACACTCACTGTGGCACAAAAAAGTGACTGGACGGGAAAAAAAAATTGGAACCCCCCCTACTATATATATCAAATTAAAACATGATGATGTAGGCAATGATGAGAGGCCACGTTTTCAAAAAATCCGTCTACACCTCCAAACATGTTTTTTTCACCTTGCAAGGACATATACGCACTCATACATGCGCCATATGCATCATAATCATATATCATACACATCAATCCATACTCCGGCGATTCCTGTGATTTGGTGGACCAAAAATCTAGAACCTGAATTGGGGTCCGTCCCAGCGGCGAAAAAGTTATGATGGATGGGAAGCGCATCCGGAAACATACCATCACCTACAGCTATTTGTTGTCGATTTTTTCAAAATCACTTCAAACTACCAAGTTGGGAACAACAGCGACCAGAAATCTACATGTCGTCATTTTTTTGGGGGGTGGCATGATTTTTCACGACCCTTTGCATCTGCCAAAGGTTCACCCTGAAACCACATCCCCCTCAGGTTTTTAGGGCATCCCGAACTGAATCGACGCCCGCTTCAGCAGACTTCTGTGCCTTAAAAATGTCCATGCGAAGTTGTGATGGCATGCGACGATTCGGTTTTTTTTTGCGACCGAGATATATATATATATATTTTTTTTATTTTTTTCTTTTGCGGCACGTTACTAAACATGTTGCGTCTTGTGGTGACATTTTCTGACCAACGCATGAGTGTAGTTTTGACAGTGCTCATGTTTTGGACGCTTAATCTTGCCATCCGGGTGCCAAAAACACACAAAACTGAAACGAAAGAAGACGAGTCGGGCTTCAGTAACACAAGGGTGACAACAATCACGGTGTTCTATGCCACGTGTTCGTCCATTTGGTGGGAGATTCTGGCCATCACACTCCGCATGGTGTAATGCAAATTCCAAGTGTCATTCTACAATACCTGGGTTTTCCAAGTGTGTCAAATTTCCTTTTCACCAAAAACATTTACAAAAAGGTAGATATTTGCATATCTTGAAGATGCAGGTATATACAAGCATTTGTTGCTAATGTTGCTACCAGCCAAAATTATCTATCAACGAACTGGCATTTCCAAACCCTGAAACTGAAGGCTCCAGGCATTGCTAGCTTGCGCCTGGCAATGAGGAATTGTGCAGGACATTGCATGGATCGTTTTTCACGTTGCGTGGCAGATCGTTGTCAAAAAAAAATCTCAAAAGTCAGTGGGCAATAAATTGCCAAATCTCAAAACAAGTCAATTCTTCGGACTTGTTCAATATCATTCCTGGGATCCAGGGCAACATGATGGATTCGCACCCTTCTGCACCTGCGCTGCACCAGCCAAGCCATCCAGTGCCTCCTGCAAAATGTTACGGGCGCAATCATAATCAACATAATACACCCAAGACGTCCTACACCCTTTTCCCACTCCCCAGCCAAGCCCCTTGCAATTTCCAACAGACACGTGAGAAACTTGGTCAAAACATTCCCTTCAAGCCACACTTCCCTTAATTTCCATTCTCAACACTTTCCAAAAATCAGCATCCTGAGGGAGCTGCTGCAGGCGTTGTACGGCTTTTTCAGCTGCTTCCTGGCTTCACACGATTCAAAAGGAATCAGTTTCTCGCAACACTTCAGGACGCAGGAGCGAACCATGAGACCAGGACCTAAGTTGATCTGGCCGGCTCCAAGAACTTCCGTCCTATGGGCTGCATTCAAACCTGTGAGTCCAGCTCCTGAGAAGTTTCAGATTGCATCAATGGTGCATGTTTCACGTCGGTCGGAGCCCGCAGCTGCGGGCGCAGCAACGGAGGATCGGCCGGCGATGCTGTTCGAGCCATACCAGTCCTGTTTTGCACGCTTGCAGCCAAACTTGGTGAAGCGAATTAAGGTTGTTGGGCGTTTGGGATGCCAATTTTTCGAACGCATGATTGCACCTAGCTCCCACAATACTCTACAAGGCTTAGTAAGGATTACTGTTTCGTGTGCTTTCAACGACCAATCTTCCGTTGGCACCACAGGCAGTTTTTGAATGCATGATTCCTCCACTCAGGTCACCCACTCAATAAAGCCCATCTATATAAGGGTTCTATTTTCGGGGGGATGCTTCCGACCCGAAGATTGGCTGAAAAACTGATATCTGATATCCAGTATTTATTGCCAGGGGGTGAAATTCGAGGAGTAGCCTACGCGAGGGGAAGCAAAAGAGAGTCAAATAGATGCTCCAAAAACAATGCCGGTGGCATACACACACACACACTTAGATTGATACGTCACAACACTCACAAAACGCAAACATTTCACAAGCTACAAATACAATTTGATAAACTTTTCCGACCCCTCTATTTTTTATACTTTCGCTGTTTCAGAGAAGGTTACAGCAACACAACTGTAAATTTCACCCCTTTTTCGTTGTGGTGTTTTCCGAAAGGCCCAGGCCGAAGGATGTTTTGGGATAACGGCAGGTTTTGCCGAAACCGTTTGGACTTGGAGGGAAACATCATGATCCAAAACGAGGTAACGGAGGGTGACGGGTCCGGGGAGGGAAACAACCTTACAGACTACAGGGGGAACATGAAATATTACCAATCCAAACAATGCATTATGATTTTTCGGTAGATCCACTCAAACTTGACCATAGATGGGATGAATCAAGTTTGATTCCTCCAAAATGGGCGTAAAATTTAAGGAGACCCCTGCTATAGATTCGATGACGATTCTCTACCACTGGGGCACGGGGGCATGAGCCTTTTTTTAAGTATTTCTGGATGATGATAATACAGTGATGTACCATAGATTCAGCCAATCAGTTCTTTTTTTGCCATACAGGGTGATCACTTTACCAGGTTGATCATGCTACCAAAAAGTGATCACCAGGACTACCTATCTTTAGCCACGAAAATTGCCCTAAGTGGGTCGAAAAATACTACCAGCTGAGTGGTAGTGGAAAATAAGAAAGGCTCAAAACTCCCCCAAACAGAAACTCCATCAAAAATCCTGGTGCATCACTTGGATTGTGGATGTTTTATCATGTTTTGCAGAACATGACTGACTATCCTGGAACCTACCCCAAAAGGGTAGTCATTGTCTTCCAAAGCTTTTTAGAGCCTATGAAAATGTCATAGTCAAGCTGATAATGTAATATCTACTCCTGATGCTTATACAAATGAAGAATTTGATACACTCTCATGTGGTATTATCAAGGAATTCAATAGGGTGTTCCGCTCAAATTAGCACCAGATGACTATGCCTTTGGAGTAAAGACTGTGGCAATTCCAGAGAATTTAAAGCTCGGGCCAAGCACCTTCATACACCACGCTGTTGCAAGGTGCTAACTTGAAGAAGTCGAGACGACATCTCTTGATTGCACACTGGTTGATTTTTTGAGCAAACTGCAAAACTAAAGAACCTACCAACAAGATGTGTCTGGAAACAACAACAGTCTTCAAGGACATAGGTTGCAAACATTGCAGATCATCGCAGGTTCAATATTTCCTGCAGTAACAACAACCCAAAATCATAGCTAACCACCTTGCCTGACACCCAAATGCATTCATGTTGCGAGTATTTTCGTTAAGCAGAATTTGGATCTCAAGAAATCAATGGAATCTTGGCCCATTGAGATCAGTGTGGATGATATCATCATCTACCAGCCTCATTTGGGAGGCCAACAAGCGAATTGAAACACCCGTGATATCCTGATTGCTGCAAAGCAACCACCAAGATGTATGTTTTTAAGGATTGCAAAAGGAGGACAAAACTACCTCCAAAACAAATCGCCTCAACAAGTTTTTGCCAAAAAAAACTGGATTCACATAGCTTTGTTGTACTTCTGCATGAATGAATCCAGTGCGAAATTCAACCTTGGTGGATTTGGGTGTAAAAATCTTTAACCAAACAAAAATTTTCAGCATGTTTCAACTACGCTAGGCCGCTAGACCCGAAAACGAAGAGTTCGCTCGTGAGGAAATATGCCTTTTGCCCCAAACGGAAAGGATCGTTTCTCAACTACCATTTGTTCAGGAGCTGCTGTTGATGGAAGAAATCCTGCACCAGTTTTTTCGGCATGTAAAACCCAGAAAAAATCATGAGACATTTACCATATCAAGTGCAAGATTTCTTACATCAACAGTATGTCAGATTTAGGTGTTACAACCCCAGCTATATACCTATATTTATAAGGCCATTTATATACGAGGTTATAAGTTATAAGTTATAAGTTATAACCACCATTTTTAAGTGGTAAGTGTCCACAAATTGTGGAACTAAAAAAAAGACCCTTTGTTCAAATTAAATCAAAATGCTCCAAGTACTGCCAGGAGTTGTAAACTGGGCAAAAAAAAA
The DNA here is from genome assembly GCA_000507305.1 of Breviolum minutum Mf 1.05b.01. Taxonomy (NCBI): domain Eukaryota; class Dinophyceae; order Suessiales; family Symbiodiniaceae; genus Breviolum; species Breviolum minutum. The sequence continues at coordinate 21,694 of DF243804.1, read as the reverse complement.
ATCCCTAGATAACTGGGTAGTATTTCATCCCCAACAAATCCCCTAAACAACCAGATGTTTTTTTCATTGCTCAACTGGTAAGGGCCCACATTTTACCCAAGGAGCAAGAACCACCAACTCCACCCGAGGCCGAGGCCGGAAACCCACCTGAGGCATCTGCTTTGCACGTTCCACGGCACTTTCCACCTGCGCTGCGACCTGTGGGAATTTTTGCAGGGCCCAAGGTGAAGGTGGGAAATGGACCGCAAAATTTCGTCGTTTTTTAAAGGGGGTACGGAAAAAAAAGCAATTTGTGAAATTATCTACTGCAAGTTTTTTGGTTTCAGAATTTCATGGATCCAAGTTCCTTGTTTTTTCTTAAGCTTTTTTCGGTGTCGGTTTGATCTTCATGATCTTGCAAGAGACAGCTTGAGGGTTTGGGTAAGCATAAGGTCTGACAGCTATCAACTTGATACACGAAATAATCAGTGCAACGTATCTCCGCATTCATCCTGCCGCCACAAAATCTCGAACATCTCTGGTAAACTCACATACGTGGCAACGAAAAGTCTGTGTTCATTTTCTAGCAAATCTACCCCCCCCAGGAAATTTAACATAGATACCGTAGATACCCTATTTTGAAGCCAGCAGAGATTCATGTTCCATACCCCATCATTTTTGGTATCAATTTCGTGGGGGAGTGTAACGGTCCGAATTTCAACATCTTTGGCCAGGTAATGAGATCCCTCTCAACGGCCTTCTGCTTTTGTTGCTCAACGGCATCTTGTGCCACATCGCCCAACTTGCTCGGAATGGCAGCGATCTGCGAGTGTTTTTTTTGCGTAGATGTGTGGTGGTTGTGGTTGTTTGTTTTTATCACCACAATTCAAAATTCCAATGTCAACAGAAAAAAGAAATATACATTGGAATCCACCGGAAGTGCTGATTCCTCTTAGGACTAAAAAGCATGACGTGCATCCAAAGACCATGGAAAAAAAGACGTCCGGGTATCAAACAAGTAAAAAACAAAAAAAAAAACATCCCCCACATTTGCCACTTGGTTGAAACTCCCCATTAAAGTTCCGGGGGCAATCTCAAAGAAAGGTGACACTGACATACTGACATGCCCCCTTCCTCCAAAATCAATCCCAAGACTCAACCCGACAAAAAGCCTGCTTAGTTGGTAGATTTTTCTCTGAAGGAACTCGGTATTGCCACACCAGTTGCGAGTGAAGTGTCCAGTGTGCCGGTGGTTTCTCCAAATGTAGAGACTTTTTACCGGGGCTGTAAATGTAGAGACTATAGATATCCGTCTGATCATCTTCATCTTCACAAGCGGTTTTTATTCCATCATGCCATGTCAAACCCAATGACCCTTCACACCTGTCCAAAACCCCCAGCGGGCAGGCCTTCTGTTTCTGCCGCTCAACTGCATCTTGTGCTGCATCGCTAATTTTGCCAGGAATCGCATCAATCTGTGGGCGACAAGAGCAAAAGCTGAATATTTGTCAAAAAAGTATGTATGTTGAAGCATCTACAGATGGGATGCTAAATATTGTGGCAAGAAACAATTATACGAACAATCATGATAATGATGAGTGCAGTAGCAACAACACAAGCCAAAATCGTAGGAAAATTGCCGTCCGACCTCGGCTTTGATCGAGGCTTTGGTTTCTTCCACTTTGCTCTGCACCGCGTTGGCAGCTGATTGGCCTGGCTGCTTAAAATCTTATGGCTGCAAAAATCATCGGAGTCCAGCTTGGGTAAATTGGTAGTAAGCAACAATAATCAACTAGCATGGAACCCCAAGAATAGATTGACTTGTAGATGGTCATTTGATGTCATTTTCAGGTTGCAGCAGGTTTCGGGGGGCTGTAAAGGTTCATGGAAGCTTGATAAAATCAACAACAGTCTGGGTTTTTGTTGTTACTTCCGACGTTTTAATATCGATTCTCCCAAAAAAAAACATGCACCATTTGGACGGCATAAAAATCTCAAGGGTTGCAGTCTTCAAATTTTTGTATTGCTCGCAAATGGCTTCCCACCAACGATAGCCACCTGGAAACACTTTTGACACAGCATTCAACTTGACCAAATGCCCAAAACCATTCCTAATTCTGAAAGAAGAAAAACGCAACACAACTTGTCTCCCAGTTCATCTGTAGACATGAATTCTTCAACTTGAAAACATCCCAAATTGCCCCAAAGCTTCACCAAAGGTTTCCCCCAAAAAACCATGGAGTCCATGGATATATCCCCCAACCAACCAACCAACCAACCAACCAACCAACCAACCAACCAACCAACCACCGGGCCTACACTTTGTGCCGCACCGGCCACGGCACCAGCTACAGCTCGACCCAGCTGCTGAGGCAAGCCATCCTGGTGGAAAAGTTCCCAAGCTGGAAAAGTTCAAGGGATTCCGGGAACCCCCAAACGGCTTGGGAAGTCACCCCAAGGACCCCCATCACACAAAATCTTGGTGGGTTTTTGGGAATTGCATGTATACACAACCAGTTTCGCAAACTTTACCAAGTTGAGGCGGATGATAGATTTGGAAGAAGGTAACGGGATCCCGGAACTCCCTTTGAAAAATGGCAATCCTTGGTATCGATTCGTTAGATTTTCTGGGGTCTTAGATTAACGGCGGCCCCGGATGGGCATGAACTTTACCCTCCAACGAGAAAACATGGAACCCAGCTGGGGAAGTTAGGAAAATCATCATCTTGAAAAGTGCCACCAGCTTTTGTAGGGATGCTGATGTCATCGTTCCCTAAGAGTTTCATCTTAAAAACATTCCAAACTCAGATTTCTGTTGCCTGAAAAACCAAATTATATAGATCAATTTTTCATGAACATCTTAATGAATCTCGAGATCTGGATGAAGTTGAAAATCTCATTTTTTTCATATCTCACCTCCCAAGTTCCTGAAATATAGATCCTTCTCTGTCATCGATTTTGGGTCCTATTGGTGATGTCATGTGACATCAGTAATATTCGATGTCAGTTCCATGCGCAAAAAACGGAAGATTGAAATCCGTGACCTTCCAAAAAGAAAAAGAAAAGAATGGCATCAGAGCGCTATATCTCTGAAAGGGTACATCTCATACTGGGCCCCCCAGCAAAAAAATTCTTGATGTGTTTACCCTCCCTGAAACGAACCGAAAAAAGCCCCTGCTAAATAGGCCCCTGGAAAACGGAGATTCCTATTGGAAACCACCACTTTTAGGGAGTTTTAGGTATATCCCGCCTCCGATTTTGGAGCTTTCAGAGCCTCCTTTGGAGCTTTCGGAGCCTCCAAGCAGCAGATCCCAATGGGAAGAATGCCTTTTTTATCTGGGGTTTTCAACGATGGAAAACAGGGGGCATGACATGACACCAACCCAAACAATGCATTAGTAAAAGGGAAATCAAGTTCGATGTCCCCCCTAAATGGCTAATTCAATCATCCTTGGAAAAATCTTCAATCTTTTTCTAGGTCCGAAAACCCTCTGGAATCCAAGTCTCTGTAACGCCGAATCAACAAAATACCACAACAAAAATGACAAAAAGTCAGAAAAAGAACGAGACATAATTTAAGTGTATCGATTGTGACATGGATAAACAAAAACAATAACCTTTTTTCACAATAATTCCATGTTGAAAAAACTAAGGAAAACAAAAATGAAAAATGAAACAAAAAAAACACATACGACCCCACTTGCGAAATAAGATCCTGATGCGGCTTCTTGATCACCACACCAGATGCAATTTTGTGCACTAAACATTTTTACACCAGGAACCTGTACAACAAAAAGGCTTTCTAAAGCACAAGAATCAAACCTTTTACACCCAAACAAAATGTACAATCAAAACCTTTCACAGCAAAAAAAATGCACCAAAAAAAACCTGTGCTTTTGACACTAAAAAGCATATTAACACCAGCAACCTTTTAGTGTTAACAGCGAAAACCTTTAGTGTCAAAAGCACAGGGCTTCTTGCTATTGGGGAACCACCACAACATCATGTTGAAGATCACTCTCGGCGGGCTTTCCCCCGGTCCGTGGAAAATCCACCCTTTCCCGAAACCGCCTCAAGAGGCTCTTCACTGGATGTGGCCTTGGCCTCAGGAAGGTAACACTCCCTGAAACTCACATTTTCGCCCCTGAAAAATAGGCTGGGCCCCCGAATGGAAATGCATCTTCCAACCATCCATTTTCAGGGGGGGTTCAGGGAGGGTACATCTCTGATTTAAGTTTCATACATCATGTTGGTTGGGCTGTTGTGTCTATCAACAGGCAATGGGGATTTTCAGATCATGTCACTAAAAATCAGCTATGCATTGAGTTCATCAACTTAAGCTGACCCCCAAAAAGTCTCCAGAATCTTCATTACATGGGCCACAAGTCAAAAGTTCTTCATTGATTTTGAAGCCTCTTCACTACAGAAAATGTCCTCGTTGAAACCTCCGCAGAACCGAGGCTATCAACTTTACATGACTCCCGGGTGTCCGGGTATCCGGACGGGCAAACGAAGCTTGCGAGACGATGAAGGTGGGGTAAAAGCGCAACTGGACAAGTAAGCCTGGGACAAAAGGATGTCACATTGACCTTCAAAGACAAATTGACAATTCACCAACAAGAATTTTCATGCCCTCTGCTTCGAACATATCAAGCAAACACAACTGTTGGGGTGAAGATTTGGCAGAAGGAAACGTTCAACAAATCACACTGGGTCCGAAGTCATGGGATTCCAGCATTCACTGATGAATCTCAAACGATGTGCACGGAAAGCAAGCTTTAACAAAGGTCATTCATTGGTTCACAGTGTCACATCTTATTACTGTTCTTCACCAACACAAATTCCATTTCACCAGAATGTTTTCTCTTTTAAGAATTTTAGAATGCATTTTTTTCCACAACTTGTACGTTGCTCCCAAAAAAAACAAAACAGCCGCAACCCTTTGGAATGTTTCAACGCCAAGGCGCAAAAATCACGGCCAACAACGCACGTTTGGCCGCGCAATGCTTCGCCATGGCGGGGTTTTTTTTCAAAATTTCCCCCAAGGCTTTCGAAGAAGGGAGACGTTTCGACGACGTCTCGGAGAACTATTTGTGTTGGGTTCATGGCCTCGGCCCTTAAAGTCCTGAATCATATAATGATTGGTAAAAGTTTGTGTGGAGAATTCGACTTCGGTGTCAAGTTCACAACGAGGTACAAAAAAACCTTTTGTTACGTTTCAACACAATCTGGAGTTCCAATTTTCATGCAAGAAAAAATTTGTAAACACTGGAATGATGATGTTGCCTGCCAAATCGGTTCATGTGTTGCTAATGTCCTTGATGTGTTTGTTTTTGCTGGAAACGTGAACCTAGGACGTTTGCTCTCAAAGCCAGTGAGAGCCCCCGAGTCTGCACACGAAAGTCTAACTTCAAGAGGTATGACAACATGTTCACCACCTTATGCAATCATTTGGAACAGGTGGATTTAGGCGGCCTTCACATGGATATGAAGAAAAATTGTGAATTTGCAAGCCAAGGTGGTCCAATTGCTGGTCAAATTTTGCATGTTTCAAACCACAAACTTGCACTGTTTGCGATCAATCCCGTTTCATTACATGACAATGAATTTATCATCTTTATGCCAAACGACGCAAGACCGTGCAATTTTAATTTGCGGCATCCAATTGTGGGTTGGTCACACCAAAAAAACTGTTGCAACTTTTGAATAGTGCGATTGTACGAATTCGCGAACACAAATACAACCAACAAAAATAGACACAAACAATTTAACGCGTTGTCAAAGAAGCTGTGTGGGACTTCCACAATGCAAACAGTACGCCCCAAAAGTTTAGAACAAAACATGCAATTATCATTCAATGGTAGCGCTCTATTGTAACTATTGTTGGCATCTCATTTTCGTTGGCGGCGCCATTTTTTGCGTATCCAGCTTGGTTCACTGAAATCATTGTCCGGGCAGAACGCCTTTCAGTCTGCGTAAGAAAAGAGGTGGAACCACACAAAGTGAAAAGTCGTCGCGTCGTCAAGTCTATACATTGTACACATGGGCTGCTTGATCTAACTGAAATCGAGCACCAATGGCACACACAAAGTCACTTCTATGAAACCAATCCATGAGGGGATTTGTGTCATCAATTTTAATTTTCAATTTTTGTCTTGACATGCATCCTCATGGTGATGTATGTGCGGCAATAAAAAAATGACCCACAATATTCTAGCAAGAATCAAAAATTATCAATAGAAGAGAAAACTGAAACGAATGCTTCTTTTTTTGGAAGAAGGACTCTTGTTTCTTTAGGCCAATACAACCGAATGTTTTTTTGCTTTCATACTGCGCTCATAATAACGATAGTAGCAGTCAAAGCTATTATATCAACGGCACTACAATGCGAAGGATTAGATTGGAAACTTCGCAGGCAAACAAAGCAACAAAGGCAACAGCTCAAAAAGTTCAAACCACTAGAAATAGACTGGGCCAGCTACTTCAAATCAAGGGAAGCAAAAGCTCAAAAACTTCAAATCATCAGAAATGGCTTCGAAGCCTCCGTAAAGGCCAAAGTTCAAAAAGCTCAAATCATTTCAAATAGATTGGGGCTGCCTATTGCAAATCAATCGCTAGATATAGATGGGGGCCACCTGCTGCAAATCAATGAAAGCCAAAGCTTTTTTTTGCTCCATTGCTGCGCTCATCGTGACGATGGTGACAGTCTTGGAAATGACGACGTACTTGTGCATCCCATATTCGTAAAACGGGAAAACCAGTAAACCAAAAAAACAACACAAAACAACAAACACCCAAAAAAACCAAACAAACAAAGCACAAAACACACTGGCAATCCCAATGAGGGTGAAACGGTGAAACCAAAGTGGCTCTCAATGAGTGAAGAAAACCCCGGCTCTCAGAACATCTCCGCCGACAAATAGTTCCGCTGAATACTCATATGCAGTGCTCTCCTCAGAGTATTGTGTTTCAAAGCGCTATGCCTTGGTATTGGCATGAGGGACATCCTTTCGTCTTCTTTTGGTGGCTCTGTCATCCTTATGTGCGTCAGTTTCTTTGACCAGTTTGTACGTGATGCCCATAGCAATCTCATCTCTGCAGACGACCTGGAGTATGCGGCGTATGCGGTTCACCGCTTCATTCTCATCCACAAAACTCTTAGATCCTGCAACAGAGCCCATGTTTTGAAACTCATTTTTTGTACATTCCCAATCCCACCATTCCTGCCTGTAGGAATGGGGTAATACAGAGTCCTTGACATCTTCCGTTAGGCCGGTTAGCAATTCCTCTAGTCGCTCAGCATTCAAGTAACTGGCGCCAAGATTCCAGAGGTGATGGTGGAGTAGGTGCCATTGGGGTGATATCTCCCACCACATGTGAAACACCCCCAACTGGGTGCGAAGGGCAAGAAGCTGATTGGCAGAAGTCTTCTTGAAGTAGTGGGTGTCAATGTCAGTAACATCAGGCCATGCAATTGGCAATGCATAAACAGCATCGTACCAAGTATCAAGATCTCTGTTATTGGGCAAGCACATGGAGACTTGGATACGTTCTGACTTGTTACCACCCCACGGGGAGGATGCTTTGGCCTGAAATACCCCTCTGATCAAGCCTTGTCGTAGTTGCGGCATTCGATCCAAAAAGCATTGAACAGGCAAGGAAAACCAATCAACCCGGATTGAGGCAGTAAGGAGACGAGAGGTCCATTCCGGAGTCGCGTCATCAACGGTGCACAAAACGAGAGGATCGGTGCAGAGAAGAAGCCATTGGGTTCGAGATACCGGTGATAAGAGGCGCATTCGATCAGAGAGAAGGAAGCATCGATGACATAAGTGGTCACAGAAGGTAAACAACGCTGGCTGTAATGTCCTGTGAAACACGGCTCACAATGTACATATGCGGAAAGTTGGAGAGCGCGAGCAACTTAACCAACCCAGGTCTTGGTGAAACCATGTAAGACGTACAGGCAAATAAGAGGAGCATGCAAAAAACCGACCTCAGAGTCCCCTCAAATGTTCTCCAACTCGATGTAGTGCAGCACCGCTGGACCTAGTAAAGACAAAAAAGTGCACCCAAAGTGTAAAGATCCAATGCCAAGGAATCAGCGGCGCAGCCAGTGACTCTATAACATCGTAGTAGCTCAGAAAAGTGCAGGAGAATCGATGGAGCCAGAGATTCTCAAAAGTCACAGGAGATCGGTCGCTGCTCCAAAGAAGAGAGAAGGGTATCTTTGGCAGAGGTATCAGGATATCCTTTGGAGAGCAGCGGCGGATCGATCATCCATCAGAACATGATCACTTTGGATCAACCATGCGCGGCTGAAGAGAAGAGAGAGGTGGAGATCCAGTGGGAGCAGGATTCCAGTGTGTCGACGCGGTGGGTGGCCTCTAGTAAGTGAGTTGTCTCCAACTTGGGTCCTACAAAAGTGGCGGTTGTCCAAGAGAATGAACTGGTAGTAAGACTGAGTATCTAATAAATGTGGAAGAGTCATATAAGGATAAGATGCATGTCGTCTAGGGTTTGACCAAGGTGGCAGTTGTCCTGAAGTAACCTACGGTGTTGTTACCAATGGAAATGGGGAATTACTTGGAGGCATGGTCCTTTGCTTTGAACATTGGAGGACTTGAGAGGTGTGGTGTGATAATGTGTGGGGATGCTCAAAGACAGAGAAAACAGCGCCAAATGACAAGATAGGGTCCTACCAAGGTGGTCTTGCTTGTTACTAACTTGTGAAAAGCACGCACGAAAGATGCGGACCTTTTTCACTCGTCGTCTTGAGCGAAAGACGAGGTCGAGTTACCACATCAAGTGGTCCAACGCTAAGTGAAACACTCTCAAGCAAAGCTTCAGCTAAACACTTCAAGTCTCCTAAAGACTAAACTCAGCTAAAACTACTCGACTCTAACTCAAGTGCGGAACAAAACTAAAGAGTCTAAACTGACTCTACACGCAGTGGTTGTCTTCTGGTTAAAACAAACAAACAAAACAAAGAAACACCAAGTCAGCACTCCCTCAAAACCATCACAAGAGACAACTACACCTAGAGAACCTAAATTTCACACCCCTTCTTGTAATTCGGCTAAACTTTCTCAGACTAAGCTCCAGGCAATGGTAACTTTAAGTTCCAGGCCAATCTACTAAGCTCGCAACCACACTAAGATGCTAACATAAGTTCCTGGGTAACATAACAAGATGTTTTGTTGTTGTTGTTTACCCCTCAGACTTTTCGAGTTCTTTTCATGAAGAGCTCAAGACTCTTCTCAAGATGAACTGACTTTGTCATCCTTGGGGTAGTCGTTTTTGTCGTTCAACAAGCCAAGACAGGGCACGAAGAACATACTTGCAGTTCAAAGAACATCACAAGTTACTTCCTGAAGCAAAGCAGCAACAGTAAACAAACTACACATCCATCATGTCATACCTGTGCAAGACACCGGAAAAAGCTTGGGGTATTGGGATCATTTTTACCTGAGGGGACCTCCGCCGCGAAATTTCCAAACCCTAAACCCTAAACTTCTAAACTCAAGGTCGGAATTTTCTGAAATTAAATTCATTTTCCTTCTTTTCACAGAGAAAGAGGCACAGAGGGGTACCCTCGCCGTTTGAAAACCCTAAACCCTAAACTCAAAATTTGCACAGTTCAGGATAACTTCAGATGACCCCAAGTCAAGTTCAGACTTCACAGAGATCACTTCTGCTTCAGCACTCTGCCTTTCAAAAACCTTCTATCAGTTTCAAGCTGTCTTTGGAACTACTATGCTTGATCTTTCTAACCCCACTCAAGGGTTGCCACAATTTCCAACTGTCCGATCGGGATTTAGACGGACTCGGATACGGTAGTGTGTCAAACGAGTGCGACACTGAGCCAGATTCAAACACTCGGCGATCTCCAGGATTCTCAACTAGCAGCTGTAAAGAGAAATGCCTTCTCAAAAGACGGAAATAATGGTCGCTCCAGAGGTGTGTGGTGACACTAAATTTCCACTCATCAACTTTACTATCAAGAAAATCTTGGATCTGGGTCTTCATCTCAAACTCACCGTCACGCATAAGCTCGTTATACTCAAGAGAAATCACAGTCTCCATTGCTGAAAAGCAAACGATACTAAGATCAAGACGACCGGGGTTTCGAGCAAACAAAGCTTCAAGTATGACAAGTTAATCTATTCCTGACAGTTCAACAAAGAATGACAGATATGCAAGAAACATGTTTCCAAGTTGAAACAACTCAAAGAAGCGGTCTCAGTTCAAATGCCAATGGACTCTTTCACCTTTCACATCAAAGTTCAGGTCAAAAACTCAAATCCAAAAACTGTCTACAAGTGCTCTTCTTTGAACACTTAATTTCTTTCATCCTCAAAAGGCTCCGACATTTCTCCCTCAGAGATATGTTCTCCAGGAGTAGCTGGTGGAACAGACTCGGGCATTTCTCCCTCAGAAGTCGGATCAACTGTTGAGTTCCCAGCCCTTTCAGAGGAAGCTGCGGTTGAGGTTCGATACCAATCTACCATCTCCTGGGTAGTCATACGATGCAACCTGTCAACCAAATCGCTTCTGATGTCACGCGGAAGCATGGCAAGAAGCAGCATGATAAGTCCGATGACTTGTCCACTGTTTACCCTAATCTCTCGAGAGTCGTCGAGGTCCATTTCTTCCACTCGAAAGACTGAAACTTTATGGGCTAACAAACACTGAGTGCCTGACCCAAAAATCCAGTTTGAGCAAAACACGATGAAAGTTACAGTGCAAATGAACTTACAAAGTCACACATCAGTGCCTGACAAACTCGAGTTTCCAAACGTCAATTTAGAAAACAGTGCATTCACGTCACTTTTCTCTTTCAAGTTTGAATCTCAGACACTTTCAAAGACAATTGACATTTACGCTGAATCTTACGGGTCAAAACAAATGCACTCAGATGCTCACAATCAGATCGTGTTCAACAAAACAGGCTACAGGAGGTTCTGACCAGGAGGACCCAGCGGAACCAAAATTGGTCTTAGATCCAATGTGATACGCAGTATTTTGTACGTGTCGGCGAAGTGGTCGTTCCTGTATGCTGATGTTGCAGCTACAAAGACAAGATCAAGAAGAGTATATCCATTTGGTATTCGTTCTCCACCGGTAATCTCAAGTTGAAGTTCAGCTGGTGGGATGTCAATGGAATACTTAGATTCCAGATGCTTAGACAAACGTTGAAGAAGGAATGCAATGGGAGATGTACTTAAGTGCTGAACTGGATGAACAGAGACATATAAGAAATCATCACCTCGAGCACTCATTGAACGTAAGTATGGATCACCTCGGACCTCTGATACCAGTGCACCGAGTTCGATGCGAAACCGCAACGTCTCTTGAAGCAAATCAAGTACCCTTTCCTTCTCAACTTCAGGAATCAACATAACAGTACCCGCTTGGATATGTGGTAATTCATCTTCTCGATATCCAAAAAGCTGATCTTCAGTAAGATCGTTGTCATGCATCCTCCTTTCAATGAACGAATCAGTCAAAACTCTCTTAGATCCAGGCATTTCGAAATTTAGAAGCTGTGAGCCACAAGCATGAAAGACAAAAGTCAAAAGTCAATCTCACCAAGATAGCTATCAACTTTCTTTCAATACTTCAAGTCCAAATGTCAAATGTCAAAGACTCTCATGTCGAAACAGACGCAAACTCAGAGTTCACCTTTCTTTTCAAACCAAAGAACTGCCAAAGCTACACGCTGTTGAAATTTGACTCTGGTAAAAGAGAAATACAATCCCTACATCAGAGCAAACATCCAAAAGTATGGCATCTTCTCAAATACTGCCTCTCAGTTCACCTTCAAGGTGGAGTTGACTTGGGAATCACAGGCAAAGTGGCCGGAGCAGTAAAGGATGGAACATATCCTGGAGGATGACTAGGAGTCATAGGTGTACCAGGTGTTCCCATAGCTCCATATCCCAAACCCGTTGGTGGTCCAGGTGGAAAACCCGTCGTCGGAATGGGTGGTGTGCCCGAACTCATAGATCCTGTTCCAACTGGAACATTGGTCATAAAATGCGTGGGCTTCATGGCAGCCAGATCACGAAAGAACTGATCCCATTGCTCGCCCGTCAGAAACATCTGCTGACCAGTGTATGGATGGATCATAGATATCAGCTGTTGGCGTTCTTGATCTTCTTCTTCCTTTTTACGTCTTTCTTCTTCTTTCTTTTGTTCTTCCACACGCTGTTGTTCTTGATGCTCGTGGAACTTCCTCTTCAACGATTTTTCTGGATTGACTCCAGCCTCTATAGTCTCATTCACAGACTTGACCGATTTGGCCAATGCGTCAAACGTCGATTGAGTAGCCGTTTTCAAGTCCTCACTGATGATATAGAGTAAAGAGCCCTTCTGGGCTGACACTGTCCCTTTTGCATCAACCGAACCAGACCGGAGCTCACCGACTTGCCAGCCTAGATTCTTAGTCTCTTTGCTCGTGGAGGGCGTGTTGGAACGGATATGGTCCAGGATTCCCTTTGTACCTTGAACTTCATGGTGGATTCGGCCTAAAACATCAAGGTGCTCCCTTCCTTGAGAACGCTGATCAGCACTCAGGTCTTTGATTGTAGCAGAGAGAGTGGTAAGACTTGATGTAAATTGGTCAAGTGTAGAACCAACTTTATCCACCACAGACTCAACCTGATCCATAGCGTTCTGATGCAAGCTCGATTCCTTCTGCATGTACGACATCATAGATTTCCGTTGACGCTCAAAGTCATTCGACCTTTCGGTCAACAATTTCGACATCGTCTCTTGCATCTTTACCAACAGGAATTGCGAAGTAAGAGTTGCCTGTTGTACAACCTGTTGACGCTTCAGATCATTTTGGATCTTCACCAAAACATCAAGTTGCTCCTTGGCAACGTCCACTTCTTGACCAGACTCTGAATCCTTGACATAAGGCGTGATCTTATCTTCATCCTTGATCTTGACCAAATCAGACATGTTTTTCACCACACTATCCATCTCGACCTGCAAGAGGGCCAAAGTGGTGTTCGGAGAAGCTTGAGAAGCTTCAACTTCAGGAGTTTCCGCTGCATCACGACGATCANCAGCGCAAAACTCAAATTAAACATCACATCTCTTCTCAATGAAGGTGTTTCCAACTTGTTATGAAAGACGAAACAAATGAGAAAAGGAAAGATGACATGCGAAAAACGTGTGAGACATACACTACACAACTGATGAGTTACTGATGAGTTACTGACAACTCCCCTTCTTGGATCGCACGTTCGGATCCACATTCAATTGTGCAAGTTCTTTCAATTCTTCTTCTCTTTGAATTTGGTTCAAGAAGTTCTTAATCCAATTCTGGCCTTTCTCATTCGGACCCGGAACGAGCCCGACGGCATCCACAAGATTTGTCCGTAGATTTAAAGGCCTCGAACTCTTTGTTAGTCCGTCTGCTGGATTTTCATCCCCACGCCAATGCGTCAGAGACAACTGTCGCCTACGATACAAATGTTGACAATATTTCACGCGAAGCTCTAAGTGCCTGACATGACGCAGCAAACCATCCATCTTTCCCATACTGATAGCTGCTTTGGCATCATTGAACATTGTGAGTCCCATCTCACCTGTGGTTTGAAGTGGCATACCTAAAGGATCAAGTGGAATCCCTTGGATCATGGTTTGAAGCAGCATGCCTAATGATACCATTTCTTTTGCAGTGTCAACTATGGAAATAATCTCCGCTTCTGCGGAAGATAGTGCCGGTACTTCTTGCTTTCTGGAGAAAAACTTGATACAGCATCCACGGTACACAAAAATAGCGCCTGATACTGAATCTAAACCCTAGGATGCGTCACAAAAAGACACTATTTCTTTGGACTCTCCTGCGTGAGGGCACTGAGGTGCTGGCATTCTTTGGACAAAATGCAGGTTCCCTGATAGCCATTTCATGAAGACACGCATACACTGCTCTGCTGCAGGGTTGGGCTTGGCCTGAAACCTCGAAAGAAAAGAGATGGGAAAAGAAAGATCTGCTCTGGAGAGAGCGGCCCATGCCAACTGACCCAGAACACGACGATACCTCTGAATCCCCTTCTCCGTGACAGGTTCTTCACCAAACTTCTTTACAAACTCTTTATGAACATCTTCAAGTTTAGGCATCAAACCTGTGTGACCTGCCTTGATGTTTTCGCCCCATGATTCAAAAATGCCAACCATGTACTCACGGCTTACACCAAAGTACAAAGATGATTCACCATCCTGAGCCCTGTAGATGGAACGACCGAGGAATTGCAGTGCGCCTTTCTTCTGACAACCAACACGCCCTGTAATCTTCATTTTCCAGATCTCCATCAACTTCTTCAAAAGGTTTTCTCCTTCTTGCTGATCTTGTGAAGCTATTAACAAATCATCAACATAGACTACCAACAGAATGACACCTCTTTTGGTAGGAATTCGAAACAAAGTGCTTTCAAAAGTATCTTCCCCACCAAGAGTGTAAATCGTCCTTTGCAATTGGTAAAACCACAATAACGGCGCTCTGCGGAGACCGTTCATGGCTTTGAAAAGTAGACAAACAACTCTTTCTCCTTTGAATGAGATGTTTGATGGTAGTAAGACTAAATCACATGCATCTTCTTCAACTTCTGCGTACATGAAAGCAGTTGAAACATCAGATGTGATCAACCAAAGATCCCACAACGATGCTAAGGCTAGGACACAACGCAACGAGTCCAATGAAGAGGTGGGCGCATAGATCCCTGATCTAAATGCGCTTTCCGCTCCAGATGCAAAGTCTATCGCAACTAAGCGGCATCTGGCCAAAGTGGGTGTCTTTTGTGTGTTCACCCATCGTGAGGTCAAGATCTTTACCCCTTTCTCCTTAGCTAATTTCCTAGCTTCAGACTCCGTCATGTTCTTACCTACTTTCAAAGATTCCAGTTGTCTAACTTCAGTCTTCATTCCTTCAACAACTTGTGAATGCTCTAAAGCCAAACCTGTCAATTCATCATTCACCTCGGACGGTATCTCAACTTTGATGTCGATACCCCCAAACTTCTCAGTGAATGTGGTGTTCTTGGAACCTACTTCCATGCAGCTTTCAATAGATGCAAACTCGTTCCAAACACTTTGATGATACCAATGAATGCAATGATCTTCAATACAACCCAGTTCTTCCATGGGAAAATCATCGTCATCTCCTCTCAAATCAACATCCATCCTGTCATCAGCTGGAGCAGACGGTTCTCCTGTATGACCTGTGTGAATCATGAGCATGACTAAAAGTCTCCCATGACGTCCAGCAAACGAAAGTGTAATCTGCAGCAAAAACTCAGCCACTTTCTTCTGCACGTGTGCACATCCACGATCCTGCACTCGTGCTGAAACAAAGGTTTCCCTCCAATTCGGATGTTCCGTTGATTTGGATCGTCCGAATCCTCACTATGCGGATCATCCGGATTATTCTCATCAGCTACACCCCTGGGCCTCAGGTGCTTGTTCCCGATCAAATCTCTGATCTGACTTTGGAGGTGTAGAGGAACATAGCCACTTGTCACATCATCTCAGAGCGGTAGTTGCCACTACAAGGTTGTTTACACGTATAAGAGAGCAGGTGACAATGAAGAGGCCTGGTAGATCTTGAATGTAAGATTGGTTCGCTCAAAGTCATCATGGAGACTTGAAGTTAGGTGAAGCTTTGCTTTGTTGATAATCGAGATTTAGCCAACCATCAGAGACGTGATTCCTCCTTACCACACTGGCCTGCAGCAGCAAGATGGTGGCACAGTCGCCTCAAGCTTATAGGACCTCACAGGGAGAAAACAGAACTGCTGCTCTTCCCCAACTCCGAATCTACTGGGCTGCACCCCACTTGGGCGGGCACCTTTGTACTTGCTGCCCTTGTGGCAATGTTTCCTGGCATTAACTTCGTCCTGCTGGATAGCGACTGCTTGCCTATTACCTTATTTGAAGTTGAAGACCTTTGGACTGAGGCGTATTTAGCGCGCTTTCCAGCGCACTCTAACAGTGGCATCCCACGAGCTCACCCATTGCGAGCCTTCAAACGTTTCTGCAATGACCCAAACGTGGTCGACACACAACAACAGGTGAGTAGCACTCGAATGGGGCAAGGAGCTCTGGTGGTTACTGAGCCAGATGCTGAACTTAATGCGGGGCTCATTGTCATCTTTCGGTCATCACATCCACCTATCTTTAACTGGAATGCCTGGTCACTCCGCCTCAGGAGTTCCTCAGGTACAGTAACAGATGATGTTTTCAAAGATGAAGCATCTACCTTGGCCTCGCCTTCTGGGACAGAATAGGGGCATTCTTGCAGAGGTCACTCACTGACAACGAACTTAGCCCCGAGGAGAAGGCGCAGTGGTTCAATCAGGGTTGACAATCTCACCCATCAAACACGTGTCTACAATAGTCCCTGGATTTCTGCCTAGCCTGGGCCCTGATTCGTGAATGGACATCCCGTGTTCTTTTTCCGGTCCCTAAAGGCCCCTGGCCCAGGCACGGACATGCTGGTGCCCTCCTTCAAAAATACCAAAGCCGTTCACCACGGCTAGTGGCGTGGGCCCGAGCTGCTTTCGAACAAGGTGCCCTCCCATCGCTGCTGTTGCCACCAGGTATTGCCTTTGTTTTCAGCCTCCCAGGGGATCGTATGTTTCAGGCCACTGGACTCGTGACTGGCCATCAGAGACCTGCCATCATGCACGCCTATGGAGGAGCCAAGGAGAGCCCTTGCCACCATTGCAACTGAAGGTTGGATTCCGATGGCAGCAGCAATGCTTGGCACTGCTAATAGGCCGCCCATGTGGGCCAGTGCTGGACTTAGGCCAGTGGCTGGCACTACTATTGAGTTCAGGGTACTGGTGCCAGCGCTTTCGGAAAGGGAAATGCTACTCCTGCTTTCCTGTTGGCAAAAGTGGGACCCAACGAGTGTCCCGAACTCTGCCCTTTCGCAATGGCTTATTAACATTGATGTTGACAAAGGACCTGATGGGCAGTGCTCTCCTACTTTCCTGAAGCCAAATTTCAATGCCCAAGAAGCAACTAATCTACACCAAACTGCCCACCTGTCCACATTGGAAGATCTCTCGGAACATGGCCCTTATCCAAAAGTTATCAGCCAGTTTGCGCTGCGAATCCTCACGTATGAGTATCCTGTTGAAGCCATTTTGGCAATCTACTTTCTCTCGGCAACAGGGCACCTCCCTGATAATTTCCCCCACAAGCAGTGGATTGAGGCGGTCAAGTGGCATGGTGACTAAGATCGCTGCCATTATCCACTCAGATGCAGAGATGGCGGAAGTGAAGATCATTCTGGGAAAACTNTGGAGCCGCTTTGGGTTTGGCCGCTGCTTTCACTGCAGGTTCCATTCTACCCGTACAGAACTTGCTTCACTATTCAAACCTACCAAGGCTTAGTACAGCTGCGGATGACAACCATAAGGCCGCGCAAACAATTGGACTGAATCTGCATCTCCGCAAGTCGCCAAGCTTTACATATTTCTTTTCCCTGCCAATTGTGAATTCAGAAGGCAAAAAAGCCAAAAAAACAGCTGATGTTCGATCTACATACTTCTCAACCTCAAGCCCATCAGTTCCATAACCCTCTCCGATCCAAATGCTGAAAAATGTTTTGTTTCATGCGTTCGATGCGCACGATGCCCTTCAAATAAAAACTTTCAACATGGACATCTTCAATTCTCACAAGATACTTGCGCATCCAAGCCTGTCGTTTGAACAGTCCAGCTAGGTTTCCAACCGAAAAGCTCCACATACATTCCCATCTGTGGGACTCCGGCAAAATACCACCTGCAACATGGACATCTTCAATTCTCACACACTGTCACACACCATGCCGCACGAATAGCACCGCACCATGGCACCCAGCAATGGCACCCCACCATGGCACCCACCAGCAATGGCACCACGCCAACCACGAATCGCAGCTATGAATCTATGGTGGTCTAGCACGCCCGGCCACGCTTTTTGCGACGCACGCTCGCCCAAAGCTCAACAGGGCCCTATTGAACCCAAACAGTCCAAGTACAATCCCTGCTGCAAAAGAAAACATATCTAAATAAACATCAACAAGGCGATACATTTGTGGTACAACGGGAAGATTCACAGGAGGAAAAGGACCCCCAGAAATTGCATAGCACAGGCACCCATGAATGGCACCAGCAATGGCATCAATGGAATCGATGACATAAACAAGACAGAACAATGACTGCCACAAACCCATTTTCTGAAATTCTAAGACTCAGGCCCTTGCTGATGTGTGAAGCATCTCACGTCACCTGGCCCGGGCGAAAAGGGCGAGCTCGGTGCTCCTTGTACCAACTTCAAAGAAATAGAAAGACGGAGGGAGAGAGAAAGAAGAAAGGAAGAAAGAAAGACGGACAGAAAGAAAGGAAGAGAGAGAGAGAGAGAAAGAAATTAGAAACTTCTGGCCTGATCCTCCCAGTGACTGCTAACAACGTACTGGCTAACTTCCAAACATCAAATTGTCTCAAAACCTGACTTCTATCCTGAATGGAACGGTGCACTGGCCATCAAGTCCTGGAATTGGACCCTGAATTTTTCCACCTTGAAAGGAACGTGTTAGCATCCTTATGTCTGCGCTCTGTCATATGTCAGAACACGCACGGGAAGGTTGTCTGCGCTTTGTAGTGGAGATGCGACCCAGCGTCGTTTGACAGCTGGCCGACTTGGTGTCCCGCACTCTACCTCACTCAGGTCACGATCCGGTAAAAAGGCTGGGGAATCCAGCCACAACAAAATGACATTCTCCCTAGTGGAAAGCCAGTGGTCTTCACGGAACTCTTTCAAGTTTGCAGCCGACAGGTCAAATGTTGCAACCACAGCTCGACCACAAAAAGAAAAGCTGTACGAATATACATTCGTTGCTGATCTAGCTCCTTTGACTGCCTTTGAACGACCTTGCAAAGCTTCCCGATTCCGCTTCAGGAACAAGACATCGCCAACTCCGTCCAGAAGGACGCCAGAATGGCGCCGGCGGTCGAAGTCCGCTAGATCCATCGAATCATCATTCTCCACAGTGACTTCGATATAGCTTGCCACACCCAATTTGTCTGCCAATCTCTGCAACACATCGTTTGCCAACATAGACTTACCAAGACGAGTGCCTCCGACAATCGCAAGAACAGGTCTTCGAAATGCTGCCTGGCCATTGAAACAACTGAGGAAGGTTTCAATCTCTGGAAAAGTTTTCATCGGCCACTTCGAACCTTCAAGTGCTTGTGTCTCAGCACGGATTGCATCTTCCAAAGCCAGTTCCTTTTCAAACCTCTCTGCAGCCTTCACGTCTGCCAGTCGTTTCTGAAATCCAACAGTGACTCTTGCAGCTAAAGATAAATAAGCTTGCCGACTGAGCTTGCCACTTTTGAGAAGGTTGTCAAGCCACCACCCTTCTACACCGTAAGCGTCAAAAGGACGAAAGTTTGTGAAGTCAAACCTGAGATCGGAACACAAACAGGCAACAAGCATGGCCTTGAAAAGAATGCGGGGGAAACCTAGGTTTTTACACCTCCGAACCTATGTTTTTCCACATTGCGAGGCTGGGCGAGGCCGGGCGAGGCCTCAAAACCTGAGTTTTTGCATATGGCGAGGCCTGGGCGAGGCCTGGCGAGGCCCACCATATCGCTAGAATTAGAGTGTGTTCTACAGAAAGCGAGGCCGTGGGGGACTCGGGAATTATAATACTTTTAAAGGAGTCCCATGTGGCCTCGCCACTATGTCCATTGTACACACTTTCTAATTAGAATTTTAGGCCGCAAGTCTCCCCAAGTCACCAAAATTTTAAGCCACAAGTCTTTCCAAGTCACTATCCAACAACAAACCCACTTAACACAAGAACTTCTTCCAGCCAACTTAATATATTTTACAAACCGAGCAACAAGGACCCGATCTTTGGAACAACGACATAGAAGTGGCCAAATCTAACAGCGCCCATGTATGTCTTGCCACTGGCAGTGTTCGGTGTCACATGGGGGGCCAGGTCTTCGAACTTGAAAGGATCTAAAGCGTTCCGACCACGGCGGTGAAAGGGCTTCTCGAGGTGCATGTAGGCGTGGCAATGTACATGGTTGCAAGAGCTTCCCCGCTCCATCGTTGTAGATACTCCCACAGCTTTTAGAGCAGTGGCCACACCAACAATGTGATTGGTAAACCTGTCGAAAAGTGACTTCAAGACAACCATATCGTAGGAACACCACTCCGGCAGGCTGTCACTTTGGAAAGTGAGCTGAACTGCCTGGAATTTCCACGTCGGCCCGCTATCCCGATCCGGCTTGTTCTCACTGACTCTGGCAGCCACAAAGGTTGCGTCATACCCAGACTGGGCAACCCTAAGCGTCTCTTTGTCGCATGCAGTCATCTCCACTGTGGCCAGTGCACCAACCAACTCCCCAACCCTTTGTTTGGAAGCATTGGACAGCTGCGAAGCAGCTGGGTGTGGCACCGCATACTTTGCGGCCAACCGGGCAAAAACTTTGACATGCTGCTGGCGCTCAGCATTGCGGAGGCCCCCCATGGAGTGTGAGTCCACGCAAATAACTTTTACGACATGGCTGGCCGGGTGTAACACTGAAAAACGTATTTCCCCTTTGCGAGGTACTGCTGCAGCGCAAACCCGTGGAAAATGTTGATGTGTATTTACATTCGGTTAACAAAAGCAACTGGGCAAGGTCATGCTCTTCGGACTTTCCTCATTTTTAACTGAACCAGCCTCATTTCCTGCATCACGCCACAATGAAGCTTAGGCTCCAGAAGAGCACCTGCAGCAAATTTCTGGGCGCGTGACTCGTGAGAACGAAACTTCCATCAATATGGAAAGATGAAAAGGAGAGCAGAGCTCGAAGCAGAGTCAGAAGCAAGTAGAGTCACAAGAAAGTAGATCACAAGAAAGTAGAGTCAGAAGAAGGTAGAAGCAGTAGAAAGATACAGTCGCGCGACATGTTAGGAAAGTCGCGAAATGTGCTGTTTTTCCAATGATTCGTGGGTCTGGACCTGGAGGGTCGAAAAGTAGGCTCGCTGAAGCGGCGGGTGCGGAGTCATGTCTTCAGAGAAGAATTGAAAAATTGCACGCTGCTGTGGCGCGAAGCACATTTTCAAGTCAAAATATTCAAAAACTTGTGCCAAGAAAAGGCGTGTAATCATCCAGACTAGCTTTGGTGTGTCAATATTTTTCAGAAGACTTCTAAACTTTCTTCGAAAAGCATTTGCGCAGTTTACAAATGTTACAAATGTCTGCATAGACTCTGTTTGCAAAGGTGCTGAAAGAAGAACAAAGTCTCTGGCCTCTGTCCAGAATCTCCTGCTGAGAAACCACATGCCCCTCTGACCCTCTGACTGGATCAACACGTAGCGACCTGACATGCACCAAAATCAATGGGAAAGCATGGCTCACCAAAATGAAACAACTACTTGTTCATGCTGCTTCACCATTCACATCTTACAAGAGGCCTCAGCTCGACACGCAATGTGCACTGGCACAACCACAAGTTAGAGTCTAGATTCATTGTCACAAAAAAGTCATGCAACAGATATCCGAGTGAAAACACCAACCGCGAGCACAACCCGTGGAAGATCTTTCCCTACTTCTATCTAGTGAAACTATTGGCCACAAGCATTGATTCTCTCGCCGTAAGACATTGTTTTCGACAAATTCTATACAGAGGCACTGGCCAGCAAGACAACCTCA
>DF243803.1:22929-45442 GCA_000507305.1 Breviolum minutum Mf 1.05b.01 | reverse complement strand
TATATACATATTATTCTTATGATTATGATTATAATGATGAACACAGCATCTGAATCTACCAATTTTGCTTTGCATTTTGTCCAATGGCGCATGATGCTACCACGTGACCATTGGCAAATTGAAGAACTCCATGGAGTGCTTCGACGTCATCGAAACCTTCCACGGGTCCCCTTCACTTTGCCAGGGTAGTGCACACGGTCTCCCACACTGATCAAACGAATGGTAAGGCCTTGCAACGTCGGCTGTTTGTTGGGGTTGAAGGTACTACTAGTGGATGAAATCTGACATGTTTTCAGAGATGAAATCGCCCCTTCGAGGAATCCTCTCGTGAACCGTAAAAAAAAAGAAAAGACCAATGAAGTTCAGATTTTTGGGTGGCTCTTTATTCCTTCCAGAATCTTCCAGACTGAACAAGTAAGGAAACCCAACATCATCTGTTTGTTGGAAATTTGTTGGTCCTTCCTTTTTGTTGATGACATCTGCAATATCGTTTCCAACCGTTTCTACCTTCATTCACCGGGTACCTCACAAGCATCGGACAGCCCCTGAGGTCGGAACGTGGACTTCCATGTTCTTTCTAAATCCCTTCAGAGTCGGAGCGATTTTCTCATCGTACATTTGCATACCTGAAATCACAAATAGCCACAACGAACGTGATCAAAACACATTTTGGATGTTGGGATGTTCCCATATCCACTAACATGGTGGCAAGCGAAGACACAATAAGAAAAATAATATGGAATGGATTACGTTCTCCATCATTTTCCTACAAGTACTAGATATGCCGTGATCTTCCCGGTCCCTGTTGCTATACGTGGTCCAAAGTCCACTAAAGTCCTCGTGTTGGGGGATGATCCTCCGGGCTTGCTGCACCTTGGGGTATTGCCCGCTGCTTTGGCGTTTTCCTGCCAACTCCTGGTTCAGCTCTCCAATGTTTCTGACTCAAAACAAACAAGAAACAAATCCTTCACCTCTATAGGGAAACTGGAAAAAACTTTCAAAACAATTGAAGCTGCAATTGAAACTTCCTTCGATGAATCCAAGTTCAGGTGCTTCAAAATCTGGCAGCTACACACGGCACTGCGAATTCCCAGCACTGAACTGAAAATTCAAGATGCTGTCAATACCTTGGCAAAATGACATTTGGAGATGGAAAACGGCGGGGAAAAGTTGAGTTGGTTTTAGTTTCACAAGGTGTCAAAACACGGATTTGGGATGGATTTTTGACAGTTTTGAAAAGCTTTGCTTTCAGAGTCAACTGCAATATGTTCCTTTGGACCAAAAAAGTAAGACAATTAAGATATATCTTAAGATATGATACCAACTTGTATCGTGACAAACAAACTCAACCTGCGCAAACCCGCGCTGGGACCCGGACGCAGTGCCATGAGCAAGGTGCACGTCTCTGCGCCGCCCGACGTTGTCAAAACCTGAGCATGGCATCCTGATGCCTACTGAAGCTGACAGGATCAGTTCACACCAAGTTCATCTGCCCCTTTGGACCCAGATTCCTTCCCCCAAAATCATACCTTCTGTGGATCAACAATCTCATACTTGGGATGATCCAGAAATTGCCATTCACAGAATATTTACACATATAGTCACATACTACATCAATTGCAGCAGGATTTAGGATATTATGTCCTTTGGAACAGCGGACCCACAGTAGTACCTTGTAAAAAAAACAACTAAAAAGCAAAAGGTGAATCTTTGAATGTCCATCCAACTTTGCAACTATCAATGCTACTTGGTGGAGTTAGTAAGTGGGGCAAGTAGGGCTACGTGTAAGTATGGGTCATATAGGCTCTAATATAAGTAGCGACCTAGTCATCTTGTTCAAAAACCACACAAACTCCTACATTTCCCAAGCATTTTCGTTCACATATTCTTCATCGCCATACGAATCCCAGTAGCGATTGTCTGGCACAGAGGCCCGCAGTGGTTGGGAAGAGTCCGTGGCCACCTCGGGATCTTCCGTGTGATGGCTTTGGAACTTGTCATGAATGATTTTTGATGAATTTCTTAACAACAAGTTTGCGGCATAGCCCCATAAAATCTCATAAAAGGCCTTTACATTTCAGAAGGAGCAAGTCACTTGATGCTAGCCAATCGTCGTCAAAGATTCCCAAGTCACTGATGAAGAGCTTTGTGCTGATCTACGTTGTCGTTGATCCAAAGCTCTTCATCACTGACTTGGAAAACACCTGAGACACACGGAACGTTGTGGCTATTTTAAGCCTTGCACACCTAAACCTGATCAAATATGATCAAATCACGATTGACTTGACAAGCGGTTGAAAGGTGTCCTGTCACGTTTGTCGACTTGGTCACTGGAGATTCCTGTCACAAGTTCTTCTGTGTCCCCACCCCCTTTCTCAGTCTTGGACGGATTATGCCACAGGAAAGCAAACACAGCGGGAGGTTCAGAACTTGAACCAGCAGCTGCAAATGATGCAAATGATGGAGCCGTTTGACCAATTGCCAATTAAAAAACAAAAACGACTTGCCAATCATTGCATGTCATTTATGTCATGTCAATTCATTTCATCTGTTTGTCACGTGGCGAAATTGTCATTTTGCTACACCCTGTTAATCATAACAATGCATCACTCAAAAACATCCACCGAAGCACCCTATACCATCGTAGGCCGAGCATCTGTAGGGAGACAGCATGGACCATCGAAGACAGGAGCCTGTAAGCCCATCCTCAACAAACATGACACTCAAACTTGACCCCTGAACCAACCCACAGGCAAACATAAGCAAGCAAGCTTTGACTTATGCCTTCACCAAGGGAATGAGGGAAACCATGCTTCAGTGACCAAATCATATTCTTGTTCATCTTGTCCAAAATGCTATGTTGAAATCAGCGACCATGCTCAAAAGGCCCTCATGCTCAACCATCCTCGAAGACTGCAACTGTTCTCAAAACTGAGATATTGATAGAAATTCCATTGTAGCACAGGGGATGCTAGGACCTTTTTTGCAGCCTGTGAACGCTGTGTGTGCTGCTGGTCGCTAGATACACTGGAAACCTGTCACTCAGAAACCTAGCGAGAAAAATGTGGAAGGTGAAACCTCACTTTGAACCCTTGGACACTGGGACAAGTGCTTCTTTCATCATCCACTGGGCTCAAAGAACATCTGCAATGTCAAATCTTCCTAATGGCAAAATTAGATTCACTGTTGCATGTTCACACAACAGCCCGGACGAATGCATAGCACTGGTTGTCCTGTCCACCTGTTGAGAGAAACAATGTTGTATAGAAGCATCATCTGCTGCCCGATTTTCGAGCTGCCAGATCGAATGCGATGCAATTTAATTGCAAACAGGCTGATCGATGGCTGGGGCGGCACTGTCTTCAGCATCTTGTTGCCATAGTCGCCTGACTTCCTCCAAGATTTTCTGGGATTTCTCCTTCCATGTTGGGAATGCATCCCCCTCCAAATCGCCAATGCCTTGCTGACCTCACCAGGCATGGATGAGTTTCCTATCATTTCTTGGTGCCTCGAAAATCGAAAATCAAACGATCCGCAAAATCCACGGAAAAGTCAATGAAATCACCCGGTTCATTGCTAGGTGCCAGACATTTGGATAGATACAAAACCATGTATCCGAGGGTGTCTGTCATGACTTTGCAATCACCTCACCATGCTGCAAGAGAAAAAACATCTTGACTGGTGCATAGAATTTTGCAGTGGCAAATCTGAAATTCCATGAATACATGTAGAATTTACAGACTGATTATATACATCAAAATTATGTAAATAAATATATACCCTAGCCTTCCACGACATTACAAACAAAGGTGGTTGGGAGTCGACCTTTCTATGGCGTGAACCCCCTTTGTTTGCATGTTGGCACACCGCCCAGTTGCCTATGGCTGCCATGAAGGTTTCAAGGCGGTCAAACAGGACAAGCCTTCATTAAAAATATTGTTCCTTGATCAGTTCTTTTGGTTTTGACAATCCAACCATCCAAGCTGGATTCCTAATGATTCCGGATATTCCCCATGTTGAGTGAGTAAGCCTACGCAATATCCTCTTTTTATTTAGTTTCATGTCTTTCCCGTCCACCCTGCTGCCCTGTGTTGTGCTTGGCATGTCAACGCCAACAAGCCTATGAAAAGAGCATTGAAGACACGCCCGGTGCCCAAAAGAACCAGGCCGTGTAAGATCTGATCAGAGAAATTACTAAAAACCATCTTAAACATTTTCGGGCCTATAAGATCTATGCGACTTAAATTGTGCCATGCTGTTTCGCTCTTCCAAGGTTTGTGGGAGAAGCTAAGTGGTAGCAATGTCGTGGATACTTCGTGTACGCCCCTCTGCCCCCCAACCGCCCTGCACCAGTGCCGCTCATTATTCACAGCGGATTTCTTTTTTCAGATTTTCCTTTCAAGCTGTGGAGAAGTTGGTTCGTTCAGTGTGGCATCTGAAACTAATCATCCAAACAAAATTTCAAGCAGTGGTTTAATTGCCATGTATTTGCATATGTTAACATGTTTGGTTCAAGAGCCCCCTGCGGTTCATTACTGGCAGACTCGCAAGCTTGGATAAAAAGAAACAATTGAAAAAATCATTACCACTTGATGATGGATGGAACATGGCATTTGTTGTGTTCTAATCTTTGAAGTAACAGCGCAATTTAGCCTTGCTGCCATGCCTATTTCCCCATCACGTGTGGATGCACACAGGGTGAACTTGTTGAAGGACAACCTTGATTTTGACATATGATTTTTGAGTAGTGCGTATTCCCAACCACCTGTTCTAGAGTCGTGGAATCTAGGCATAGGGGTTATAATCATTCTCTGGTAAAAAACAATTTTAAGCTTTTTTGTCATATAATTTGAATCCATCATACTCACCAGGAATTCTTCAAAGACTACTGCGAAGATGATACGTTCATTGTCGAACGTCGCAAACTTCTGAGAAGGAAGGCTGGATTGGCAGACCACGAAAAACATAAGGTGATTGACTCAGATGGTGGTACCATGTGAAAAATATTTTCATGAATAAAACTCGTACTCCATGATGGCTATAGTACTTTTCACATCCAGCTCAGGTTCCCAAGTTTAACTTCGTGGTCTTAGAGGGGAATGCCATATCTGAAAGAGAGGCCACCCTGGCATGTTTCCACACTGGTGCCTTCATGAATTCATGATTGTAAACCCAAAAGAATCTGCTATCTATCGATCGATGGATTGAGCCTTAATTGCGTTTTTCGATTTTAAACCTCTGAAATAAAATACTTTGCATGACACATTTTGGCACACAGGGTGCTTTGTGTAACAATGAAAATCGAAAGCGGCCTCAGCTTGTAAGTTGGAGGCACATAATATAGATCTATTTTTTATCCATCCCACATGCTTCTCACAATTTGCCAGGTTGAAACGGACGCCAACTTCGCCTTCACCTTGGACTACTGCGCAAGCTTTGTGGAAGATTTTCCACGGGTGAAAGAGTTGGAGGCTCACTTCCCGAAAATACATGTATACGTGGATTACGTCCTCTGTCAGCTCAGTAAATATTTATAGATTTGCTTTCTTTGATGATCATATGTGCACGTGCATGTGCATGCATGCATATGCCAAGCTAGTATCGAAATGACACCTCCTTCAGGTGTAAGGATTTAGTCATGATATCGAGCATTTACGATTGATCAATCAGCCTGTGCTATAAATTCCTCTGGCAGGCGGCACTGACATGGGCATCCACCACCTATGCTCTCAACCCTTGGAAGGAGATCTTCTGCCATGAGGCTGGAATAAACTGATCAACTCAGCATTGGTGTATTTTTCCTCTGCCATGATATTTACCTTAAACCATGTTTTTCAGCATGATTTGATTTTGATAAATTTGAAAAACATTTGCATGTTGTTTCCAACAAAGGCGACCGTAATACATTAGAGTTCAGCCCTGCAAAGCTTTTCATTTTTCGACTACATGGTTCATAGAAGCTAAGCGTGAAACGTTTGGAAAATCACTGTAGCCAGATTACTCATTGATCCAAAATCGATATAGATCTTTAAACCAAAAAATGGTTGGCTGTTGTAAAACGTAAACTGCATGCACTACTGCATGCACTGGAATTTCGATTCATAGCGAATGCATGCTTCGAATTGAGAACGTACCTTAATGAACCAAGCAATCGATCGACATATATCGTATCGATAGTTGCGTTGGCCAGCCAGGCTTGGGCTGCAGTGGAAGCAGGAATTGTCTTCTCTGTCGGTAGCTATTGCTTGGACAGATTCAACCGAAACGCAGGATGCAGGCCAGCCCCGGGTTCATCCATGCATAACCCGGCCATTGAGCAAGTATCGATCAGTCGATAAAACAGTTTTAAATATATTTTATATTTTATATTATATTAACCTGTTATAACCATGATCCACAATGAATGTAAGATCCACTTCATAGACCAACAGAACGAACATTTGAAGACCAGGTTTCTTATAATTTGAATTGTAAATTAGCTACGCGAAATAAAAACAATATAACACAGAGGAAAAGTGCTTCAATCCCTCATTAAAACCGTTCACAACATTCCAAAATCATCCAAAATCAATGATCGAATATTGTTGATCAAATAATTAGTGCGTTTGCATGCATATGAAATTCTTTCCCTCCATAAACTGGTTGTATTTCCATCACTTTGGCAGGAAAGGACATCCACGAGCAGAACAGATAAAAGCTACAATCCAAAAGAAACTTCAGGACCTTGGGCTGACAGCTTCGATTTCATCCTCATGGTTTTTGGGAAATCAGGGGTGGGGGATGGAGGTAGAGTTCACACTTTAGCTTGGACCTGACACATGTCAATCAACACTTTTTTTCAGAATGGCATAGTGAAAACAATATTAATTAATATATGCATGCTTCAGGAAATCTAAGTTAAACAAACGTAGCAGTATGCAAATTAAATCCCCAAAGTTCACATAATACAATTCGATTCAACATGGGGCCTGTTAGAGGAGCACGACCTGTTGACGCCGAGTGGAAAAAAGAAAGCCACACGTGGCCGTGGCATGAGTAAGGCACGCAGTCCATCGCTGTGTGTGCGTGTGTGTTTGCACAGGGGGTGACGTGAGTTGTTGCACAACCCAGATTTTCAAGTTATAATTATATATATAATATTCTATTTTTATATACCGTACTACCACCAGTTCTCAAAAATTATTTACTGCCCTTAGTTAATTATGTTATATCATAGTACGTACATCAGTAACATGCGAGGCCACTCCTGTGTTAGCGGTTTTTTGGCTAAGTAACAGGATCTAAAAATATTGGAAGCATTCATATTGAATTTCTTGTACGTATGTAACGTTACGTGCTCCTCCCAGATTCTGACTTTGAGTATTGGTTCGTTCATTAAGATTCCCTTGGCTTTGATGCCAGGTGCCTCCCAACATTGACAACATGGACACGATCCCTTTGGTTGACGAGTCTCAGGTGACTCAGGTCCTATCTCCGATTAGGCCAATGGAGTCATTGACTCCATCACCGTCTTTGATGGAAAGGGCTAACTCGACTCTTGTGCTTGGGGAAGGTGTGGAAGTTTCTGAGAATACTGGGGAAGTATCTACTGAGGAGGCAGAAGAGGAAGAAAATGAACAGGATCCAATTGTTGAACTACCCCAACAACATGGCAGTGAAATCATAGAGATTGAAACTGATGGAGAAATTGAAAAGCCCAATGGAGTTGAAGTGGAGGAAGAAAAACAACACAACCCCGGGGAGCAACAGACACAAAGGTTCGAGGATTCGCAGATGCTTGCTTCACATGTGCCAGCTTGCCCGGGGCCAGCTGTTGAATCCCCGGATGTAAAGAGTACAAGTGTTTCAGAAAAAACTGATGGGAAGGATAACACTGGGGGCGTGGCCGATCCCCCAGAAGAAGTCGAAAGTTTTGTTGAAACGCAGCTCGATAGTGAAACTGAAGAGAATGAACCAAGCAAAGGAGCTTTCAAGGTCTGGTTTTGTTGGGGTGGATTTGGATGTTGTGTTTTTTGCTGGTTGGGGTGATGTATCGATCGATAAAAAGCGTCATTGGTTGATCTCGCCTCGATCAAATATATCCCACGTTATATATCGATCGATCGATCTTTAGATATTACAATATTGGCCAGGATGACCGAAAAGCACTTGCGCAAGTACAGCCTATACCTACAGATTTGGCTGAAAAGGCTGCAAAAGTGATGCAGGAATCCCCTATTGACCAAGAAGCCATTGCTGAAATCCAGAAGGCCTCCACTAAACGGAAAACATGAGTTGTCTTATTAAGTAGCTAGTATATAGCATGAATGTGTAGCAGGATTACTTTAAAAATATAAAACAACATTCGATATATCTTTCTTGTTTCCAACCATGCACGTGCAAATAATTTTCTAGCATCTATTGCAGGGGCAGCGTGCTCTGCGGAAGATGACAAAGGAAGGGAGAGAGGAAGGTGAAAACCCTGATCGAGTCTACTTAGGCGTCATTGACGATGAAGAAAAAAAGGCAAATGCTGCTACCAAAAAAAGAAAAGGAAAGGGTAAAGGCAAAGGTAAACGTAGCAGTGGGAAAGGAGGAGGGGATGAAAAACCGACTTCACCACCAGCCAACCAGGATACTCCAGCCCAAGAGGAAGCAAAGGGGGTGGAAGAAACTGCAGAGGAGGTTGGAAGTGGTGGAAAACCCCGTAGGAAGCGTCGAGCTAAAGGACAGACCCCTGATCATCATCAGGAATCGCAGTTGCACAGGACAAAAAAACGAAGAGATATTTTGAAACGTTCCCTTTCACGTTCTTGAAAGGATCCAAAGGGAAACCATTCTCATCAGGTTGAAGAAACGCCTGAGGTTGAAGACCTGCCTGAGGTTGAAGAAGTGCCTGAAGATGAAGAAGTGCCTCAGGTTCAAGAAGTGAAAGAACATAGTAAGAAACGCAAACGATCGAAAACAGGAACCAGGACTTTGAAGCAGCGAGGACAGGCCAAAGTTGAAGAGAAAAGTGAAAGGGAAGTTGAAGAAATTAAGGATGATGGTAAGGATGGTGGTCAGAAGTCACAAAAGGAAGCGGACGTTCTTGAATTAAACCGTGTTGAACCCCCAAAGCCAGAAGAGAAGGAAGTTGAACCCCCAAAGCCAGAAGAGAAGGAAGTTGAACCCCCAAAGCCAGAAAAGAAGGAAGTTGAACCCCCAAAGCCAGAAAAGAAGGAAGTTGAACCCCCAAAGCCAGAAGAGAAGGAAGTTGAACCCCCAAAGCCAGAAGAAAAGAAGGAAGTTGAACCCCCAAAGCCAGAAGAAGAGAAGAAAGTGAAGATTGATCAGGCAATCTCATTAAAATAGTCCTTGCAGTCTATGATATATAATACTGCACCCTGCAATTCACAGCAGGACCCCACTTTTCCTGGGTCATTCCTTTTTTGATGATCTTCCTAAAAATTGTGGTTGGGGTCTTTAATGAGATTAAACCCCGAACAGTGCGCATATCATGGATGTTTGGGTGTGACTGTTGCTGTATGTGATTTATGTAATAATCAAAACCGGCCAACATGAAATAGACATCGCGTGAGCATACTATTTATATTTTTTTTTTATAATTTATATCGATCGATCGATTATAATAGATCTCGATTCCAAGCCTGGCTGGTAGGTGAAAAAAGAGAATTTGGAACAACTTGCTGCAGCAGTCCCGGACGATCCCCAGCTTCACCTCCCTGCGGTCGAAAGTCTTGGAGCTAGAAAGCCATTTCCTAAGTTTTAAATGATGCTGTCCAAGGTAATTACACCATAATATTGAATTCAATAGTGCCAGTACAAGAGTGAAACCATTACCGAATGGGCAAACCATATATTCACCATGAATCAATGAGTTTCACCTAGGTCGTTTACACTGAGTCCACCTGCAGATTTGAAGACATCCACAGGGGCAATACCATCGCAAATTCAGGTGTTGTTACAGTCTCAGAATTGATCAACTGGATTTTCCTGCAATTGTGATACTCCTTGATGGGGCATTTCCATTCCTTCTACCTTCTAAGGCTAGTACAGTCAAGGTCTACCACAGCTTCGTTCTATGTAAACAAGATAGCTCCAATCACCTTGGACAAGATGAACGAAAAATACAACATGAATCTCAAGGTGCCAAATCTTGATTGTTCCCTTTCCTGAAATTATTGCCAAACAATGGATACTGTTTTTACCAGTCTTCATTATTAATTGTCAAACACCACGTCCAGTCGGATCGATGCCACAGGCAAATGCCCAAAAGGGGCTTGGATTTCCATGGAACAAGCACGGCGGACCAGATCGTGCGTTTGAGACTCAGGGCAGCTTTTGGATCTATGATATATACACACTACTTAAAACCACAAACAATCATATCATGATGATCATGATGATATATCGTACGATCGTAGTTGTATTTAAAGTACTTAGGACAAAAAAACATTGACGTTTCGAATCTTCTAGTTTCCGAGATACTTTGAATCGATATACCAGTATCGGATTTTTACATCCAAAAATTATAATTAAATTTGTGCGTATATACTCTAATGCCAGTTCATGTTACCTGCTTTTCAGCTGCCCCAAGATTTGTGAAACAATACCTTCCGAAGGTACGGAGATTGCCAGCAACTGTCTCATTTATTAATTAATGAAAATAGTCAAGTATGATGGAATTTGATGACCCCATACAGTAGCTTCTTCACATCCCGCAAAATTTGTTTTCATTACTGAGGTGGTATCTTGCCAAGCTTGCTGCAGCTTGGATCGAATGCGAATCTGATGATTCGAATGATGGCGAGTCTGCTGGAACTTTTCCTGCGAAGGGCAAGGGAGCTGAAGACAGTCAGTGATTATTTGTTTGGTCACGGCAGGAGTATAGCGTAGAGTCTTCAATAAACGCAGTGGGTTGATTGATGAAATAAACAACTATATAAATAAATAATTATTCTACATCGGCATTTGTGTCTATCACTTTTTTTCACTTTTGATTTCACAATGGTTATCTGTTGGACTCCGCTGAATTTCTGCAAATACGACTGCCCATGCTACATGGTGTCTTTGGGGGTTGGGGTGCTGACGGAGTGCCTTAGGTGATCATGACATGAGTAGCCTGTGTTTTAGCTGAGATGTGGATAAAAACTAATATATTAGATCGATCTATCGCCTTTACATGAATATGTAGCAGGATTACTTTAAAAATATAAAACAACATTCGATATATCTTTCTTGTTTCCAACCATGCACGTGCAAATAATTTTCTAGCATCTATTGCAGGGGCAGCGTGCTCTGCGGAAGATGACAAAGGAAGGGAGAGAGGAAGGTGAAAACCCTGATCAAGTCTACTTAGGCGTCATTGACGATGAAGAAAAAAAGGCAAATGCTGCTACCAAAAAAAGAAAAGGAAAGGGTAAAGGCAAAGGTAAACGTAGCAGTGGGAAAGGAGGAGGGGATGAAAAACCGACTTCACCACCAGCCAACCAGGATACTCCAGCCCAAGAGGAAGCAAAGGGGGTGGAAGAAACTGCAGAGGAGGTTGGAAGTGGTGGAAAACCCCGTAGTTAAATAATATAGATGCGATGGGTTTCTCGATTCTCTAGTTGAACGTGATTGTCAATAAATGTCCATTTCAGCCTTTGTTTTTAGAACAGGCAAGGCATGATCATGGCACTTCTAGCAATGCCAATTGCATTCCAATTGGCTATGATTTTGAACCCCCAGAGAACAAAAAAATCATTTATCCAAATGAACTTGGGCTTGGTATGGATCGATTAGCGATCAAGATTCAAAGATTTACCACGTCGATAGCGAAAAGGATTATTGGAAAACAAGATACGCCACCTTTGCAAATGCATCTGGGAAATTAGAGGCATGCTAAAATCATGAGATTCCTATGCAAACACAATGCCTCCAGATTTTCCCTGGCTCTGTCCTCCCTAGAAGGTGGCTCAATCAGCAGTCAACACGTGTGGTCCTCTCCGAGCTGGTGTGCGGTTGGGATGGCAGGGGGTGGCTCATGGAAAAAGTCGCCAATGGCCATGACACGAAGGAGTTCCAACTACCTCCTATATCTTGGGGTTCCAGTACTTATGTTTCTTGCCCGGAACGATGGTGATATAGTTCTACCAAGTACGATCTACGTGTAATATATGCCATGCGATTTGCTAATAGTAATTACTGTATTTGATCCCTCCTATT
Organism: Breviolum minutum Mf 1.05b.01; assembly: GCA_000507305.1. NCBI lineage: Eukaryota > Dinophyceae > Suessiales > Symbiodiniaceae > Breviolum > Breviolum minutum. Next base: position 33,253 of record DF243803.1, on the reverse strand, counting down.
TTCAAAACTCAAATACTTGACTTGATTCACACCTGGAAATTTAGATCCAATGTTAAATTGATCGCAAAATGTACTGAGGCTACACCTTGTGGATTTCGCAGTCCAATCAATGGCCCCTGAAAGTTCTGAAAGGGTTGTGGCCCCAGAACCAGCATTCCAACAGAGTTTCAAAAAGATATAGTATATATTATGTATACTACCAATAATATAATTTATTATAATTATTGAATATATTATAAATATGATCAATGCATGCATGATTTCATGAACTCATCATGCACCAAACCTCAAACAGCTTTCCCAGTTCATGAAATTCATATTTTCGAATAATGCGCAAAATATGTGTGCATGTGCATGCATGTTCTTTGGTTGTCATTTCACATATTGCATTTTTCAAGATTCATGAGAATTACTCATGTATCTCTTTGTTTGGTACGTCTCCTGTTTCGCTTGGCTGCCAAGACCTTCACTATGGTTGACGGCTTCTGTGGAAAAGCTGAGCTCAGCCGAGCTTACAGTTGGAGACCCCAATTTGGACAAATGGTTTCGCAACACTGGAACAATTTAATTGTTTGCAACCTCAACACTCCATTTCGTAACGCTTGAATCATCATTACACCAACCACAAAGTTGTCATGTTGCACTCGACATCACTCGACTCTAGAAGGTAATTAAATTGAAATTATTACATGCTGTTTTGCATGATGTTGATTGGCTAGAGAGTCCACCACACCGAAGCGGTTATCTTCCGACCTAAGCCCGATAAGACTACTTAATTAAAATCGAAATAATTCAGGACTCTGGGGCAACTTATGTCCCACCATATGTTTTTCCCATCCAAACCAAGGTGAGCATGGTTATGATGTGCAGGGGCCCAAGTACACGTGGGGCTGCTTATCTTGGATTCTGTATATTAAATATTTATAATATAAATAAAATTATATTATATAATAATATATATTTTAAATATTATTCTTTATTTTTACAAAACGTATAGCCTATATTGCATACATGATATGATATATTTAGATCGTGTACTAGCTAGCTTAGTATATCCTGAAAACCGTCTTTCTAAGTTGAATTCCCCTGTTGTACTGTGATTTGCGAAACAGTTGAACAAAGACTTCAAAAATTAACACCATGCGATTGCATATGTGGTATGTACGTTCCATGCATGTCTAATGGTTGCTTTGTAGTAATTGCATCTGTGGTGACTTGGCCTTCTTAGGGGCCGCTTCGACATTTTGGATGGTCAACACGGCTTTATGGGATGATTGGGGGTCAGGTGACTTTTTTCCAAAAAATCACAATGTGCTGTTGATTTGGGTCAATGGTAACAAGTCTAGTATTTGTCTTTTCGGATCCGGATTGAATCCATTATTGAATCATCGACATACATCATAATTATATGCCCACATGTACATACATACACACATACGTATAATACAAATAAAGACTTCGCTATTCAACTTTGTTGAATATAAATGTATACATATATCAACATTTCTCATATAGCAGGGTATGCATGCACATGTATGTATTTCAGTGTCTATTGTTTACAAATACAGTACATACGTATATAAATATACGGTTTGCATGCCGAACCTTTGCAATAAGGCCTGTATAGTTTTTATCCAAATGGATACAAGCTAGTGGCCAGGCATTTTACTCCAATTCTGATACGGCCCTTTTGATTTTACCAAGCCCAAATTAATTTGACAATGATGCACTGTCACAAAGATAATTTCCATGTGCGGCTTTCATCTCACCGGGTTCTGCTGAGGGTTGGCTTTGTGGCCATCATCCAGATGGTCTTAAAGATCGTGCGCAAAGGACTATTGTTCGGGGGTCCTCCCTGCGGTAGCTATGTCTATATAAATTCAGCAACGAGCAAAAGGCGGCGAAACAGGATTTTTGGGGACACCCAGCGGGCATACATTCGTGCTGCAAACCAGACCCTTGTTTAAATCTGCATATGCTGCCACGATATTCAAATTTACATATCGATCCAACATTTCTATATTATAATATTTTTTGTATATATTACACGAATGGCAGTTTTCATCGTTGAATTGTTTTTGCAAACTGAACCATTTCCCAATGAGGTCAAGTGGGATGGTTAGGTCAATGGGGGACCTACTAGACTTCCTATTTTGAGTTGATTTCCTTGGAATGACCCAACGTATTGAACATCACCCCATGTTCCTTCCCTTTTCTTATAAGGATAACCGCACGATGGTGTCTATTGGGCCTCCTAGCTATCTCTCGCGGTGTGGAGTGGATGACGGAACAACCTGGAAGTAGTCTCATGCCATTGGTGCCGTATATCCGATACGTAGCACTCGCTATTGATCCTGTTTTTTGGGGTGACGTCAAATTGTCCATGCCTCAGCCGTATATATAGATTGGAAGTCGAATACTCATAGCTCTTTATGGAGTTTAACATTTGAGTATGTGGCAGTTGTGAAAAAATCGAATTGCTTTTAGAGTGGGAAACACATTTTCTTTTTCAACATTGCTGACTAAGTCCCATGGGCTCATTTGGGCACCGGTGTACTAAGCCAACCATCCTTTTCGGGACCGGGCCCGGAACCCAGTGTTCCCATTCTCCTTCGTCTACACGGCCTCAGGAATCCCATCAAAAAAACGAACAATGTCCGAGGCATTGGATGGGGAAGATGAAGCGGAAATTGACTCCAAAGGACAAAAAACGAATCGCGAAGGCTGCAAAGAATTCTGACAAAGCTATGGTCATCAAAACGATCAACAAAAATGGAAAAACTGTTGTGTTTCCTGGCCAATATTGGCTAAAGATCATAGATTCGATTTACAGGTTTGGTCCATGCTCCTATATACACTTTAAATGGCTGATACACCAGTTGAAATTTAAGGTCTGGTGGACCTGGAATGAAGATGTCATCCGCCTATCCAGCACAATTCGCTAAAGCCATTCGGACACATCACCTTGCCTCCATGCATGTTGCTTGGGTTGCATAGACTGTTTGTACAGTGCAATGGATGTAAATAAAAAAGATATTTGTGTAATATGATCCATTTCGAAATGGGCATGGCCATCAATTTCCAGGGACACCTCCAAATTCCATTCGCCAACCCATCGCAGTCTGCCCACATCACTGGCTCAGGACAAGACAGGCAAGTCTGCAAACGTGCTTCCTCAACAACCTGTTGCAGGCGATGTGGCAGTGAAGGCGGGACTGGATTGTCATGTATATATATAGTTTTGTTTTTTGAAAAATCCCATAAATCCACCCATTCGATCCATGTATTCGAAATCCTCTTTTTCCCCCAGCATGGACATGTACACAAATTATAGGAGTAATACCTATCTTCATAATCCCAAAGGGTTTCCATTAATCGGGTAGGCCAAAGGGATCTTGATCCATGAAAAGCAAACTTGTACTTTAAGTTTCACATTATTATATATTGGTCATTGTGTCTCATAGATCTAGAGCCCAATGTTCCCACACTAAAGTATTCTGTAGAATGGGTATTATATATATATATATAAGTACTGTCATAACACCTTGTCATGTCCATAGTTGACTGAAAACAACAACCACCAGGCTCCATATCGATGGCGCCATGCTGGCTTGGCACAAATTCGGGACTTCCTGAAATGTCGCATTGCTGATGGAACTTATAAGCCCTTAATCACAGCTGGTTTAGAAGATCTGGAATAAATCTAGATCTCATATTTTCTTGGCTAAGACGTTCACACGGTGGCACCCCAATGGCCAACACGTGTGCAATAGCCTTTACTTTCGAATAGCTTCCAAAAAGGACACGGGAGGCATCAACTGATAATTAGTTGAACATCAACTGAAAATTAGTTTGCCACATGTGGAGGTTTACTCTAGCATCATACTTGAATTGGGTGTCCAACAACAACTAGAACCAATTTTTACATATATGTAATCCCAACAAACCACCACACAGTGGAATCTGCATAATGGCAGTTGTGTTAGTGAAACTGGAAGATGTGAAGGGCAGACTATCAAAACAGCGGTGACAAACCATGAAAAAAAGTGACCGTGAAACACCGTGAAACTACCGTGAACCACCTTTCTATGGCGTGAACGACCTTTCTATGGCGTGAACCACGAAACCCCTAAAAATCCACTTTTTTGGAATTGTAACTTTTTGGGTATGATCGTATGTTTTCATGAATTGCACTAGGGTGCTTCAACTAAGACCAACCATGTCAGTTGTGTTGGATTCCAACCATTTGATTCATATTAGCCTCAAAATCCTGAACTTGGGTGGAGCTATGGCGGAAGCGGGTGGGCCCGATGTGGTGGATGGAGCTCTTGCTAGAGCAGCCCAGCGAGCCCAAAGGCTAGCTGAGCTGGATCATGCACACTTTATCATTCAACGCGATCTTAGAATGGAATTGCCATTGGACACCCTTTGTTGGGGAGAAGTCATGTCGATGTCTTAATTTTCAGGTTCTTCACTCTGGTTATTTGTATAGCAAAAAAATGTGTCAAACCTTGTTGCTACCTTGCATGGTCGACCCTGTTGGGTAGATAGTACTTCATAGTACGATCTGTACAAGTTATAAAATATAATAAATACTACTCTTTCGAATCAACTTCCGTGTGTCGAGGTTGAAAGATCAGCTAGCCCTTGGCGCGGATCCTACTGGAAAAGGTGGGAAACCCCGTGCCAAAGAAACCGCGAGCGTGGCCAACCCATCCCCTTCATCTGGTTCGAAATGTTCTCCAGGAGCAATCATTGTAGATTGAGGGGTGGTTGTACTTTATACGTGTTTGTATGTAGAAATCTCGAAAAACTGATCTTCGATTTTGTGGAGCTTGACTACCCAGGTGAAATGTTGCATACACATGCACCATTATATTATGTGAACTATTTGCCATTTCGTACATGTAAAAATAACATGCATATGTGTTTAAGCAATATTTATATATATATATTATATAGTGCATGCAACATGTAACCAATGAAACTTATAATTCCAAACCGAAAAGATCAAGATATGTCTCTTTAGGAAAATCTCCAAACCCATACTCTCCTTTAGTGATCGATATTTGTGTGAGTATGATATATCCCCCCAAAAGAAAAAACAAATCACGATTTTAATTGTTGTTTTTATTTAGCAACCTGGTCCCCCTTAGGAGCGCAAAGTGAAAGCAGCGCCGTTCCAGCCTCTAAAGTTGCAACAGGGGTGAATGCCCTTGAAGGCCTAGCGCATGCTGATACGAAATTGCCACCATCTGATGCCCCCGTAACTCCAGCACACAGGGTCAGAAGGACTAACACCCCAACTTTACCAGGTGCTGTTGCGGATGTTCCTTTGTTGCAACCTGGGGAGGCTGCACATGACACCAAGTCTAATCCTCCCTCTGTTGGTAACACCCCTGGAAAATTAAAGACAAAGAAGAAGAAGGGAAAGAAGAGACCTGTTGCCACCCCCATGGCTGGCACAACCGCACCAGCAGTTGTCCAACCAGCTGAAGAACCAGCCGTAGCCAAAAAAGCAGCCAAGAAGAGTGCAGCAAAGCCCCCAAATGTGGAAACACCCCCACCAATTGTAAAGTTGGAGACAGTGAAGGTCAAACCTCCACAAACACCACCCACAGTTAGGGAAACTCGTGCTGTGAATGCTGCTGCTGAACAGAACATGGCCCGTGCAACCACGCAGGAACAACTTGCCCAGAGCCCAGCTGTCCCAACACCAGCCCCAGTTCCTGATCCTGATTCAGATGATGATGATGGTGATGATGAAAATCCTACTGATGATGAGAGTGATGATGCTGAAAGCAACGAAGAGCCTCAAGAAGAAGAATCAAAACCCACAGAAGCTGCAAAAGAACTTCCAAAGGATGAACGTAAGGTTCCTGCAGTAAAGGGCAAGAAGGAAAAGACACCGGCGCAAAAGGCAGCAGCAGCACGGTATATGAGATTTTCGCGATCTCTGGTTAGTTTCTTGTCGAAAGCTTTAGCCTTGAGTAGTATACTTGATTTTTATCATTATATTTGATATATACAAATTATAAATTTAACAGCTTTATTTGAAATTTACTGGTTGAAAATTTCGACTGTTATAGTTTTGTTTTTTTTGTCTCTTTGCTTGCTATCTTTTTGTCACCAGTGTGGTGACAAACAAGCTAAATGAGGCTTGTGATGTTTAGTATATCCAAACCGAATCATTAGCCATTAACTTGGGTGATTGAGTTGTTTTTTAATTCAAAATTGCTTTGAGACTGAAAAAAGCCAACATTCATCCCTGATGTAGTTAACAGCTAGTATCCCCTTTCAGCGCGATTTTTTGGTGTTTTGCTGCTATTTAGCTTTTCTTGCCAAGGTATGAAGACACCTAAGGAAATACGCGAAGCAGGCAAACGAGCAAAGTATTGCATCTTGACTAGAACTGCAAGCGCCATCAGATTTAGGCCTTATGGGGTGAAATCACGTATGTACCATAGGTATACCAGCTAGAAATGTTCTGCTGTTTATTCTTCAGTTGAACATGTAACTCCAACCATTAAAGGATTGTTCTCTATGACATGTTTCCTACGTTTTTCTTTGCAACTTCTGCGTAATGCAGGGGTTGGGACCTACCTGCTTAAGACATGTGCCAATCTGAAAAAAATGATGTTCCACAAACAGTGTACAACACAATTGAGCTGACTTTGTATATTCGAATCTTAGTTGAAGAAAATCAAAACAAACTCATGATTTTGACCCTATGCAATTTTTCCGTTCAAGCTCGTGTTTTTGTGATGCCAGTTGTATCACGTACGTGCAAGCTTTTTGAGAAAAACATGTGCATGTATGCATCCATGATATGAATGTAATACCAGGTACCATATACATGTTTTACATTTATTTGAATTCTATGTAATAAACTTTCTTTTTTAAGATATATAAAGCGATTGATGTACATTTTATCTATACACACTATCTAGATACTTGCATGCTACATCCACATGAGGCCAGGACAAGCTGGCGATACTCAAAGAAGCCTGGACCTCTTGTCAAGGTGAATGGAAGAAATCGGCGCTGTACTTAAAGCTTTCCAAAAAAAGCACCACCCGATCATATGGGTGCAGAGTTTGGATGACGAGATCCCAATTGACAGAAAAGTACAAAGACAAGAGCATCGCAGATGCTATCTGCTCGGCAAAACTTGACGATCCTGAACTCAGTAAGAGCCATGTCAAAGACCATGAAGATGTGACTGAGAAGACAGATCCAAAAGTTAGAGAGGCCAGAAACAATCGAATTTTTGAACAATCGATTCTGAAATTAGAGGTTAACAATTTCAGGATTTTGAGTTTTCACTTAATAACTTTTCTTTGATTCAGTTTGATCATTTATATCCCAGGTCGGAACCTACTACCCAACCCCAGCTGACTTGTTGATCTCCTTGGGAGGCGCTCAAACTCTTTTTGGTTTGGGACGCCGAAGGCGTCCAGCAGCACGATGATACAATTGTTGAAGAGTTATTTGAAGGAATTGATGAGGATGAGAAGACAAAGAAGCGAAGTCGGTCAAAGTCAAAGTCTAAGAAGGATAAGAAAAAGTCCAAGCGATCCAGCTCTTCTACTTCCAAGGGTTCTTCTGACAGTGGGTCTTCTTCTAGCTCTTCCTCGGAGGATCGATTCGATTCATTGTTCGATATCAAATTTGAATGCTTTGACTTCGTTTTTGCAGGCTTTGTGAACCTACATGCGCATATGGTTCAAGTAAGATATGTCCGGTTTTAAGCTTTTCTGGTAAAAAGAAGAAGAAGAAACCAAAAAAGGAAAAGAAAAACAAGAAGAAGAAGACAGGAAAGAAGGATAAGAAAGAGAAGAAAGAAACCGATGCTCAAAGGGCAAAGCGAATTGAAAAGGAAAAAGAAGCCGCAAAAAAGGAAGAAGCCAGGGCTGCAGAGAAAGCCAAACGCGAACAGTTTGGTGCAGCAAAGAAGGCCCTCAACTCTTTTGTTTTCATAGGTCCACAACTCAAACCCAAAAACTATTCAATATATATATTTTGGTCGAATCTTATTTCTCATGTTGAAATCACCCCCCAAATCCAAGACCTCTTTTCTTCATGTCCAACCTAACCCTTCAGTGTAGGTAGTGCAGTGATGCGAATGCGAATATAAGTTGTTTTGATTTGCGCCTTGTGAGTACATGCCAGTTATATCGTATGCACGTGACCTGCCAACCCAGCCCTTACAGAAATAGATGTTAAACATGTTTGCCATGATATATATATATATACGTATATACGATAGCTATATATATAGATCGATGTTCAAAACAGTACAATTTAGAACGATGATTCCTTTGAACTAAGGCCCCTATTGTGATCGAATTGACTCTAAGCATTCTAACATCTTTGTGATTCCCCAAACCAACTTTTGAGTTGGGAACTTGTATCGTTAGCATGTGCCGCTGGACAGGTCATGAAGAGTGCTTGTGAGCACATCCACAAAGCCACCTCGAAGCTGGAAACCATCAATGCCATGTTCTGGCCTCAGAAAATGGAGCCAGCATAACCACCCCGAACAGCTCACTACTTTAAGCATATATCAACAAGAATTACCATAATTGGGACTCAAATTTATATTTCAATTTTAATAGTCATATTAAATTATTGGTTTTTCTTTTTGATTCGATCTAGGGATTTAGAAATACACTCTTGGCAAATTGGTGTCAAGCCTAAGTCTTTTTGTCCACATGAATGTTTTTTTTCCAGGGCTGTATTTGATCAAATTTGTTCAACACTAGAAAATGATATTGAAATCGAAAATGATATTGGAAAAAATCCTCTGGTAGCCAATGCATTTTCATAGTTGGGCACTATCCTGTCAGGGTGATACCTGAAGGAAACGGAGTTGATTGTTCATTGATCAAATTCTTTGATTTATAACATACGTACTATCCACAAGACGAGATTGTCAGTTTCAAACACCTGATCTAATTGATCTACATCAAACCGATCCACCTTATTCAAGTATCATTTCACATAATGCGCTTGATGCTTTGCAATTTAAGTAAAAATCAATTTGATCAAGCCATTCATTCTCTCCCATCCGGATTTGCTAAGACCCCGAAGCAATGTCAATTGCCAGGTGCCCAGCCTTACGGGATGCGATTGTTCATGACTTTGAGAAGCTCTGGAAGGTATTGGTGGAAAAGCGGGATGTTTTGCAACAATGCATCGACGAACAAGATGCTTCTTGGTTTATATACGCTCATGCTACGCTAAATCTCGAACCCAAGGCTTTTGTTGTTGGATTTAAGGAATTTAAACTCAAAACGGGAGATCTAGTTTACAATAGTTGCATGAAAAAATGTATTTTGTACGTCAAGCCCATGACAAACAATATCATATAAATGATATCTGCGTAGGTCTGAGAACAAATCAAACTTCAAAGATGCCCTAGGGTTCGATGTAGTTTTGAGTTGTACGTACTTGGTATCCGGATCAATTAACAAACTCTTTCAAAAAATATTCCAACCATATCAGCCTCATTTGGCAATATAGATTTAGAGCTCTCAGGTCGAGCGCGTGGATGGTGCGTCTGATTCTTGCAAGAAAGCTGAAGCCAAGTATACGGATTTTCTATCCCGTGCCAATCTGAAGTGATTCTGGCATGGCCCCAAGATAACGGATTTTGCTTTCTGAGATTGGCCATGGTGTTAGGGTGGTTTTGCCAGCACCTCCTGTGGGACGGAACACATTGATTGAGACGTTTTCTGTTAAACTTTCTGTTTAGAATAAAATACGTTTAAGCCAAATCTACTCCCCATATCAATTCGAACGAGTATTTTATTTTTATGATCTGCCTTTCTAAGTTCAACTAATTTAATTGTGTGTATAAAAACATCCCCAATCAACGTTCAGGATGTGTTCCAGGGGTTTTGGTGCCTAAGCGACGTACCATCACCATTGCCGAAATGAGTTTTACGCCTACTTTTCTTGCGAGGGAATGTGACCCGGGAAATAGCTGCCATGATGGTGGCAATTCGATATCATGGGTGTGCGATTCCGCACACTTGTTGGATCAATCCGAAACCTGGATACCTGAGGATGAAAAAAGTTATCGCACATGAGCGTATATACCAGCCCAGCTATATATATATATATATTTATAAATAATATCATTTCGATCAATATTTAATAATATAATATATATATATATATCGATCTATAATAACCACTTGTTGCTTGATGTATTCTGGCTTGTTAACCCTTAACTCTAATAACTTTAATACAATTGATTTTATTATGTTACGTATCAAATTTATTATTTAGTATATATATTATATATATATATATATTT